>JARKIC010000789.1:0-194288 GCA_029378375.1 Mycena olivaceomarginata | reverse complement strand
TGTCTGCTCGAGACCCCATTGAATCTGGGGAATTGTTTCGCCGAGCGGGAGGGTTTTTACTTGCTCTATGGGGAGGTTCTTCCTGTTGACGTTGAGGCAGGAAAAGAGTGGCCTGTAAAACGGGTTGAAGCGCGGCAGAAGGACGAGGTAGGGGTACTTGGGGTTGACCCACACGAGGTAGGGGTACTTGGGGTTGACCCACAGTGGACGCCTGAAGTCATCAAGCTGAAACTTGTACCCGTCGGGGGCGACTGCCTCCTCTTGACTAGGGATGCAAAGCAAAAAGTGGGGGTCACCAAAGTGGACCCCAAAGACGCCCATGCGATTCTGGATGTGGCCGTCAAAGTGCCGGATGTCCTAGGCTAATTAAGCAGGAATATAGGGACGAAGGGAAGGTTCGTACATGAGGAAATGTGGGTGAGTCCGAAGGGGAGGATTCCATTTCAAAGACCTAAAATGTTCATGGGTCCATGCTTTATGAGTAGAGTAGAGGACTGTCTCACCAGAAACGATGGGATGGGATTGAAGGAACGATGCCACAGATCTCAAAGCGGACACGACAAACCGCCCAGAAGCGCGTTCACAATTGCGAGTTGATTGAACGCGGTGCTAGGCACTGAACGTTCACTCAAGACGGATGGGCGCGGTGCAAAGCACTGTACGTTCACCCGATATTGTTCGAACGCAGTGCTATGCACTGTACGTTCGCTCGTGGTGGTCAAGTCGAAGCAAATTGTGATCGTCACTCATGTGACGATCGTGACGATCCGGTGATCGTCAGTCAAGATAAGATCTCGGCACTCATACTAAGCGCACCTGATGTTGGCTGTTGTACAGCTACATCGACTCAACACTGTCAACGCACACCGCCGCCTGAATTCTCGATGTTCGCTGTTGTACAGCGACATCGCCTCAACTCTGTCATCGCACAACGCCGCCTGGATTCGCATGTGGCGCGACAAGGCCGAAGCTTGAATCCCTCGCATGCACAAATTTTTTAACCAAAATCCAGCTGCTCGTGTATTGGCTTGACTATGGGATATTTACAGAACCGGACATAGCTACTGGTCTGTCTCGTGTATTTGACAATCTGACATACATATTCCATCCAACTCAAAGCGCCATCCTGTCGGTCGCCGCGACGAAGAGCCCAAACACTTCCTTCGATACCTTCAGTTCCTTGAGGTAAGCCGGCAACGCTTCCCTGATGTCACATGAAAAGCCCTCGAAAGGATCCAAGATTTGATATTCCAGTCGATGTAAGTGACCGCTAGATGCATTTTGCAAAACTAGCGATGATGATATGTTCAGCCTGGGATTTCTTCTGAGGTTACCTCGCAGGTCCCTCGAGATATTCGGGACAGAGAAACAATGAAGGGGTGGTGGGACAGACCATATATAACTGTGGGTTCATGTCCGATTGTACAATAATGGGTGCAGCGTCGCCTGGCACAAGTGTTCCTCCAGTTGTGAATTGATGTCACAAATACCTGGCGGCACTCGATGCAGAAACCGGGGAATGACTTGAGAACACAGACGAATTTATGTGTAAACAGCGCTACATAACACAATTGATGAGTAGATGCGTGACTGCCTCGTAAATGAACAGTACTTGTGTTTATTTGGTTGTGGTTCAACCTGTATCGAAACGAGTCGGCCAACGACCACTTCATCATTTGTGGCGAGTTTTGTCACTGAAATAGTTTGAGGAACACGAAAGAACACAATGGGTGTGAAATTTTGGCTTTTTAGATGTTCTATACCTTGAAAATCCCAAGGAGCAATATTTTCTGGTTTGTTAATTGCTTCTAGGCTTGGCTTGATGTTTTTAACACACTTTTAGGTATCTAGGTGACATCCTGGATGTATTGGTATATCTTTCAAAAATACCCTTCGAATTGAATGACTTGAGTCGACTCAAGTCGACTTCAAGTGACTTGGTTGGCCTAAGTCAAGTCGAGTTGAGTCAAATTTAGTTTCAAGTCGACTTCCTGAGTCGCGACTCGACTTTTCGAGTCGCGGCAACATTAGCCTTGCTGTTCAACTTGGGGCCACTATTCAACTTAGGACTCTGGTGCTTCACACCTGGCCCACACGAAATTATAGTCCAGATTCTTGTATTTGCTCTATATCAATGCCTGTAGACAGTGAGTCGATCTGACAGCTATCCAGACTTGCACTAATCAACATTGCCGTGACTCTCTGGGATGACTTATACGGTTATATTACTGTAAGTATGTCATTTCCATTTGAAGCCGCTCAAAAGATAACCACCCACAACATCTACAGATACTTGTTGTCTGGACCTCCTGTAAACTAACTCTGTGTTGACTGGGGTTAGACCCAAAATTCACTGCCCTTCCAGTCACCAGTTTGAAGGGACCAATACGGAAATCAAGCACCTCTAATGGCTAGGTATTTCGTGCATCTTCTATTTGTTCAATTAGTGCTTGAAATCGGGTATATATTTAATGACCAAGTCACAAAATCATGGTCTGTCCCTCTTCATACGGCTGTCCATGGAATGACACTATTTGTTGTTCCAGATTATCTCAGCAATGCAGTGATGACAGTTCTTTGTCCCGATGATTCTGCTAAATAATTCTCTTCATTAACTGGGATTTATGTGTTGGCGGTCCTGTTGAATTCACGTGTTTCGAGATCTCTATGTTTATTGAATTAGCAACCTCCGCCAGAGCGGAGCGAAAGCATATCTTGTTTGCTGTACTCTGCTGCAAGGAATACATTTAACTAATATAGAGCCTTTGCAGCCCGGGATGGGCCAAGAATCATTATTTTGCTTTAGGAACAAACTGACTTGTACAAATCATTTGCCTGATGCTATCAAAACAGGGGTGAGTGTGGCTTGCGACAAAAAGTCGAGTAGTTTACATTATAATGAGGTCAATACCATTGTGGGCATATGTAATTTACTTGATCCTAGCATGTTGCAGTGATATATTAATCAATTGTGGCCTAGTTAAGCGAAGTTGAACATGCTAATTGGCATCACAAGCCATTTTTTTTTGATGCCATCAAAGGGGTGGCGTGGTTCAACAAAATGAAGTATATGTTAAACACATTTTTTGCTCTCTCTGAGGTAGCCCAATGTATTCCTTTCATTGGCTTGCATTTTTTTCCGATGTTTTTGTTCACTGATGTTATAATTCCCCATTGCTGCCAGTGCGCTTATACCAGCCTGCTTCTTTGTTTGCTCAACAATCTGGTTGAATTCTTGGCTGTCTGCCAGTCTGCAGGAGGGGGTAATAAATCAACCCACAGTTCCAGTCTAAGTTCAAATGAACAGAGATACATAGTTTTCCAAGTGTGACAAAGGATCTTTCAGCACTGTAGTACAGTGGAATGAAATTCTTCATAGGAACATTTCTGAAATACACAAGACAACAAGGTAGATTCAAGCTATTCTGCTCAAGGAAAGTGGCCAGTGAAAAATAGTCACACCTACCAAGCCAATTTCAAACTCTGCTAAGTAGTGCAGGGCATTCAGCCAGGCTAGTGAGAGAAGTCTGGCCAGTTGTCAGCAACGGCCTCTGGGTCGGCTCCACAGTGAGTAACCTGGCAAGAACCCCAACCAGGATAAACCCGATAGACACTAATAGCTTGTGTGTTTCCGAGCAGTAGGACCAACTGTACAGTGTTCTCTCTAGGAAGCTGTATATCGTAGATCAGGATGCAAGGTGGAACCTGGAACAAGTTAAAGAGGGTGTGATATCCACCGAGATATAAAACCCAAGGTGTGGATACAACCTGTGATACAATCTATAGGAAGCAGGACAGGGTGAAGACAATGCCTATGTCAAGCCAAGGTAGAAGCCCAAGATTAGATGAGGTATAATCTACTATACATGGAGATTCTACCATGCTTATATAGACTTCAAATAAATTAAAGTGATCGCAGTTAATAAGAATCAGTTCCTGTACCACAGCATTTAAAGAGTGTTAATGCTGATACTCCTGGACTCCTCTGTGTCCGTTTCCGTGGTGTCAGAGGACTTAGGAGACCCAACTTTCGGGTTTCCTAATCCTTAATATCATTGTCTCCAGTGGTTCAAACCCTGATCAGTTTGCAACCAGGCATGTAGTTTGTGTATGTTTCTGTATCAGCCGTGGTATGTCTAGGGACTAGGATCTGTATGTTCGGTGTGCTGTGAGTAAAAGAATACTCCAGAGACAGTGGTGATATATTGTTAATCACAATAATCCTGTTTGGGTTCTTGGATCCAAGTGTTCTACAGATCGTGTGTATTTATAGAAGATCTGATACTTATATGTTTAGTGGTTTCAGTGGCGGCGGTCAATTGATTGGCGGAATAAATGTTCGAAAACACTAGTTTGGTCAGGGTTGCATTTGGAGCGGTATCTGGCTTAGGTTGGATGGGCTTATAAGCCAACTCTTGTTGGAGATGCTGCGTTCAGTGTAACAAATATGTCAAGACAAGGGATCACAGGATCACGTTGATAGGGCGTGTACCAAAACATGCATGAAAACACCAGTTTTTATTTCATTTTGAACCTATTAGCGGGCAGAAGTGAGGCATTAGATTATGAGTGTACACCCTCCCTGGGTGGTAGGCTACACTATTGATGGCTGAAAGGCAGTGTAACAAACCAACTATGAAGGATTGAGTAGAGTTGACAAGGCAGCCCAAAAGGCTGTTATGTCCTGACTATGATATTCTACACTGAGCTATAGATGGTGGCGGTAAGCCATAATCTTATGTGCTGGAGGTGAAACATCAGGGAACTACTCAGAATTATTGACTTGCCATCTCAGCGGCCTCTAGTCTGATGACTATTAAAACAAGATATACGAAGTCAGGATTGGTACAACCACATTAGGGCCGGCAGGGATATAGTGCCGCGCCATTTTGTGTATAAGGCCAACTGATTAGATTAGGATGAAGACTTGTTACCGAGTTAATCATCACTGTGGTTACTCGGGCAGATCTGACCGTTAGAAAGATGCGGGCCTCGCATCAAGGGTTTACTGATATGATTGATGAGGATCAACACTATAGAATAGCGCCGCGCTATATTTACTAGACACTATACTGGTCTGCCAGTATAGCGCCGCGCTATCTTGTCAATCTGCTTGATATTTACTACGAGTTCCACTGAGCTTGTGAAGTGTGAGACTGATAGAGAAACTGAATGGAACTTGACTAAGACTGACTTGACTAGTCAGCAATGACAGACTTGCTCAGTCAGAAAGATGGAAACCAAGACAACTAAGCACGTCCTATGGTGTGCTGGAGAAATACATGTGGACTAGCCCCGGTAGCAGGTCATAATACCCATGGTTGAGAATGTCTTCTACACCATTGGCCATTCACTACTCGGGCTCCCACCCTTTATTGTTCCTATTCATTCCGTCTATCTCCTTTACATCTCTCTGAAATGTATAAAAGCCAGCTGTGTACTCTGTATTAGCCAGTAAACTATCCCCCAGATATACGGGCAATATAGTAGACTCTAGATTTGTGAAAGAAATCAGATATATTTGCAGACGCACAGAAAAGATTAAGAGATACGGGACATCGAAAAGACTACCAATTGCATTGATATAAGAGCCCCCGCTCAACCTGCACCAACCCGTCTCCTGTAGCAGCGCTTTAGGCCTCCAGGACTAAAGGCTAGTTTGTGCTAGTAGAAATGAAACCGCCGCCTTCAGTGTAACTGTCCGCGCCTTAGCCCAGCGTCCACCTTCTGTGTAACAGCCCCGTTCGTTGATACTGCCGCCGTTCGTGCAGCGTTGGTTGATATTGAAGTAGTGTCTGTCTGTTGATAGTCTGCCCTACCTTCTGCTTCTTGGCTAGCTGCCAGTAGTGTTAGGTTCTGCCGCTCACAAAGAAACTGAAGACTTGAACAGTCTTAGGTTTAACTTGAGTCTTGATATCCTGTTGGCATGAAGTCCCTGCTACCCTAGCATAACCGTGCTTAAACCGCATAGTTGCTATTGAAACAAAGCCTTATTCCGACCTTGCACACCCTTTTGACGGGTGATACGTACCCTACCTCCCCGAACACCCACACACAAGTATTAGGATTAGGATTAGTGATTTGTTTTGGTTTTGGTTGGTTTGAGTAGAGTGACTAGTTTGCTTTTCTCACTAGTCAATCCATTAAATTTCACGGCCACACCCTAGTGCACCGTTTCAACGTTACTCAGAGTGTTCAAGGTTTCCTGAAGACTCAAAGGTTTGCTTTTGGTTCGGGTCAGGTTCTTTGAAAATCAAGTTTGTTCAAGTGGGGGGTCAGTAGGTACTTTTCACATGTTTTTGTAGGCAGTCTTTATATTATAGATAATGGCTGTGCCTATTGACTGTGCACTGTGCTTTCCTATGCTCTGTCCTGTGCATTGCTGTGCTACTCAACTATGCATTGTGCTACTTGACTGTGCATTGCTGTGTTACTTGACTGTGCATTGCAGTGTTTGGCTATGCATGCACTGCACATTTAGGTCTCATGACCCTCGGTCTGCAGGGTTACGTGACATTTTGGTACTTGTGAATTCGTTGATTGGAATAGATTATTGGCTAAAGCAATTCCTTGCTTTTCTGGGAAACCATTTACTCGGAGCACAACAGGTTCCTAGTCTCTAATGTCCTCTGTATCCTGTGGCACAGATTACCCCGAGTTTCTGGCTTTAGAATCTGTGGCTGGGTCTCAGCTGTGAGAAGATCACATGGTGGCGTCATGGGAGTCCCGTGCTGCTAAGATGTGTCGGTATCCATATAGATGTGTCACGTGAACAAGTAGATCCAGGGTGATTCAAGACATCAGTCTACAGCTAGACATAGGGAAGATAACAAATTATTTACCAGAAAAACATGTGAAAAACATTGAGAACCAATTTACAATGCACTCCATATTTTGAGGGCTACAGCATGCAAAATGTGTTCAAAATATGTTCTCTATAGCCAACATCATGCAGAAGATACCCAAGTCATGGAGAAATTATTTTGAATATCTTTTGTATATTGAACCAGCAAACATTCAAAAGGCATTGTAAATAGGTTCTCCATGTTTTTTAGATGTTTTGCTGGTTAATAATTGGTTATCCTTCCTGTGCTAGAGAATTAGAACTAGAATTAATCTGCTTCCCTGTAAGGGCAACCTTGAGTTTGGGGCAGGATGCGGAAACTAGCAGGGGAATCCAAAGTATAAATATGGGTACTAAATACAGAAATGGAAATACTATGCAGCTAGTAAGGGAATCTGAAGAGAAGAAAGGATGGGGATTCCAATGCTAGGTGAAACCTTATATGCTAGTTGGTAACCACCCAGTAGCACGTGTCCATAGGTATCTCAATGATCTAGGCCTGATCACATAGCATGTGACAGTGAGAGTGGACAAATGTCCTTGTGTGGTAAGGACTGCAATGTCAGTATCAAAAAGTGTGTGATTAGAATTTGACTTCATTTGTCCTCTAGAGGGGAAAGTATATTCAAATAGAGAGCTTGAGCCCAAGTGGCATGCCCCTTTTAGGTTATGCAAAAAGCAGCTGTTTTTTCTAACTTTTCTCTAAAGGGCATTAACAAGGTCCAATAGCATCAAATTTGAGGTGCATATAAAAGTTGTAAAAAAAGTGGTATGCCGCTTGGGCTCAAGCTCTCTAATGATAAGGGGGAAGGCTGGTGCACGAATTGGTCTTGTATGAGCAGTATGTGTGTGTGTGTGTATATATATGTATGTGAACAGTGATTCGTGGAGACCCTTCGTCTTCTAGGTGTGGATGACTGTGGCAGATCTATTGTTAGTGAAAACAATAGAGGGGATGTGAATTACTAGACATGGGTCCCTTATACAAGTGTACTAGAACCCTAAATATGTTGCCTTCCTTGGTATGCTCTTTCCCTTAGAACCAGCACTGGAAATGTGATGAGTGTTGTACAGACAGTTGCACTGACATTACTCAGTCAACAGCTGACAGCGAGCGATTGGTCTTGTTAGCTACAGACGGTGATTTGAATGTAGTGACTTCTCTCTGGGCCTGTTTTCTACAGAGCGGTGCTTGCAAGAACAGTGATCCTGATCGAGGAAGTCTGGTTAAATGTGACACTGGGTCCAATGAGAAGGGACCCTGCTGATAGAGATATGGGAGGTGAGACACCGATGAACGAGTGAATGTAAGAAGGCTACTTCTGCAAACCAGAAGGTACTGACTACTTCTACTAAATACACTCCCTTTTATACCTTCCACGTTTTGAGAGGTGCTATGTGGGTTGTAGGTGTTTCCAGAGGCAGGGAACATTACGAGGTGTTTCAGAGTGCATATATAGCAGGAGACTCAGTGCCTCTGCTAAGGAGACCAATTGTCTTTGGGTGCGCATGAGGCACAGCGAGGCCAAATGACCTTTGAATATTTTTGGGGCTTCAGGTTGTGACGGAGAGCAGAATGCTAGTCCGGCACACGGGGGGTCGCACGAAATGACTGGCGTAAGTAGTCGATTAACCGAGGTCAAAGATCTACGCTAGGGTTTATATAGCTAATCAGATGTTTGTATGTATTTAGTGATTGAATAGATCGCGGAGATGTTGGGATGAGACGAAGTCAATGAGTGTGTGTGTCCGTAAAATACGGAGTGCGAGAAAGCAAAGGAATGTGTACGGAAATAAGTCAGAAATGGTATAGGGGTTCAGAAGGAATGTTGTGTCCGTTACATACGCCCTCCAGATCGCCGCACGGGGCGATCTCAATTCCCCTAAGCCATCGTAACATCCTCGGAATGGTTTGATATCGTCGAGGAGTCACCCGCATGCATGTCTAAATGATCCCGGAACTCGTCGTTGGCCATCTCGTAGATATTGCCAGAGTTGCTTGAGTTGGGGGACGTGGGCTGCGCGGAGTTGATGGTATTGGCGGTGGGAAGGTCTGAGGGGTGGACGTGGTTGGCACACTCGCATCTCGAGGAATTGAACGATGCCAGCAGAACAGTTCCTGGGGCAGGTATTCGGCAACAAGATGTGAAGGAACCTGTCGTCAGTAAGCCAGGATTTGTTTGCCTGCGGGGACGACCCGAAACCAAGTTCAAATATCTACCGGAAAGGACGGCGTGGTGTGGAGTGCAGACAACGCCTAGCAACACGGGCGACCTTGAGTTTAGTAGGGAACTGACGTCGCATCTTTGTAATCCAAAGTCAGGGATATTCCACAGAACGGGAGTGCGATGGAGACACGGGTCTAGACCTCCAAAAGCTTCAAGACGCGAAGGATAAAATCCTGGCAAGACTGAACGTGTCCCGTGGAGAGCGGACGAGATCAAAGGGCTCGGGAATTTAATCCAGACAATACTAGAAATATGCCGAAGGAACGGAGCAAAGGAGCTATCACAGCAATCTTGATATCCTGAAATCAGTCCCTCCATGTTCAGATGACCGTTCCCATCTGGAGATGATTGGAAGATTCTTAGCGGCGGTGCAAGGGCGACTCGGATGAGGCTTCGTTGGAAAATCTTGTCCAATCTGAGCTGAGCGTTCAATGGTTTCGTGGGAGAACTTGGGTGATCCAATTTTCGGACAGAATTGGAGCTGGAATTCGAGGGATACCGATTCCGTCCAGTCAGGTTCATGGCCACAACAAACCAAGCGACATTGGGTACTGGGTTTGAGGATAAATGTTCGTCTCCAGTCTGAATCAGAGATACATTTATGAAACTGCGTCGTTTCGGGGTAGGAGATGGAGACGTAAGGCAACTGGAATACTCAATCCCGGGCACAAACACGCGACAAGCACAGTACAGTGCTGTTGAAGCCCGAGTTTCGGTCCGAGGCCAGGCCGCAATGTCATCTTCAACGAAGCTGCCACATTGCTCGAGCGGCAGCGGTGACAAGCGATCCACAGAAATGGAATACATAGTTTCTGAAGGGTCATAAAAGTGCTTCAGGTTGTGGTACATCGAAGGCGCTATCAAACGCCCTGTCAACCTCGACGTGAATGTGGATGTTGCATCATAGGAGTGAATTGGCGGCCCTGTGTGCCAGTCGCACCAACAGAACCAATTTCGGACATGAGAGTCTTGATGAAACACCGGTACAGACGTGTTGTAGTGAGGAAGCTGCGACGATAGTTGTAGTTCAACTTTGTTTGGGTTCGGATCAGCTTGAACGTGATGCCGAGCGGGCCGTCATTGGAGGCTTGATGAGATAACTGATGCGCGGCGCACGCAGAAAGTTTGAATTTTTCTGTGTATCCCCGCCCTCCTTTGGGCCTCCACGGGTGTTAAGCCCAAATACATCGCCATTCAAAAGCTCTGACATAGGTCTGAGCTCGTGCCAAATGCCCGGCAACACGCCGGCACACAATGCACCTCTCCAACTCGGAGGTAAGTGCTCGACACTTTCTGGAACTCCCGCACAGAATATGCACGTAAAACTGTATGCAATACAGTTTGATTGGACTCCAGACCCATCCGAGTTCTCATTCGGGGAGGGATCACCATATTCGAGACAGGCAAGTGCAACCTTGCAGGGTATGCCCGGGGTCTCCGAACATAGTACGCCCTCCGTTCGGGGCCCAAAATCACGTCTCCAATTGGAGTAGAAATTCAGCAGAATGGTCGAATTACACGTATCCGACGGCTGGGCTGGGTTTGTCCCCTTGAATTGACAATCAAGAGCAACTTGCTCGTCGAAAAGTTCCAGTCTTGGAACAGAAAGCTGGATTCTGTCAGATGAAGCAATTGTGAAGTGCATGTCAACATCTTCATGAATCGAAGGAGCATAAGCGCAAAGAAGGTTCACAAGCTCCCTTATGCATGTACTTCGGTACAAAACTTCGTACACCTTGCAAATGGAGGTAGGAAGCTTGACCCCACAGCTGCGTGGCGAGAAAAATGTCTCGATGAGACGTAGTGCCTGCGATGTAGAGGCTCACAACGAAAATAACCCACGGATTGCAAGCGGGAGCTACAGTTCCATCATCATCAGCGTGGCTGGGGCACCACATGTCCACCAGATTGCAAAGGTGAACTGATTCATCGAAGACGCATTCAAGTGAAATGCTGACGGATGGACCCGAGTGAAGCACAAGTCGCTTCTGACGGCAGCACCACAACTTCACGTGGGGTTTGTACTGTGGGGAAAAAGCACGGCATGAAAAACTGGAGAGAAGAATTCGTTGCCTGACTGCGAGTTGGCCAAGCACTGCATGGAATGATCTAATAGGAGCATTCACATGAATTCCGCGGCAGAAAATCCCAGTTGCATGAGGGGCCACACAAAGCCTCGTGAACTCATGCTCGAATCCCGTGTTCAGTTCACGCGAAAGCAATTCCGTGACGGAATCACAAATGCCACGGATGTAATTCAATTCGATAAACCAACACAGTGGGTTCCAATTGACGCAACCTTCGTCAACCGTGGCTGAGATCAACCCCTTGAGGAAGCTGAGGCGTGCGACGGTGGTGAGGAATGGTCTGCGGCAGGGCCCTCTGATGGCCATAGTCCTTGATTCGTCATGCTGAACCCAGAAAAACAATACGTTGGCGCGGATTGGTAAGGCCAAAATGCGCGGTTCAGGAATCAAGCTCGCGACAGTGTACCCCTGTGGTGCACCACGGGTGCTGTAGTTGCAGTCGGGGAAATGGCTGCTGATAATATCATTTACAGCGGTGCGACTAGCAACGGCAAAAGTGTTTGCCGTCTCAGTGCAAGTCTTCTCTGTTCCTAATATCACCGTGATATTGTACGTGAACGGTTGCACTATTGAATTTCTCAACTCCATGAGAAAGACGGTGGTGTAATCAAAGTTCCATGCATGAACTCTAGAACTAATGAGAGCGAACGCGCCCTCCCGATCAAGGTCCCTTTCACTGAAATTTCGGGGAAAATGGGGCTTCCTTGTTCACATTCAAGGAGTAAATCGTTCGAGTCCTTCGAACAGTTTCGCATGCGACGATGCGGCTTGAGTGTCAGTAGTTCAAGATGTCTCATCAGCACGCCCGTGGAACGTGAAGCATCTGGGATGAAGTCCACCGTGGGGTACACAAAATTGTGCGGTGGCGAATACAGAATGTGGTTCAGTGTATTTCCCAAAGCACCAATCTGGGCTGTGTCGCGCACTTGAATATAGCTGTGTGCTAACCGCAGTTTGGATGTGCCCTTAACACTCAGGTGTTTGCTTCGCAAAGCGTGAGAGCAACTGCGCGGATTGATCGAAAGACTGCACCGATTTATTTCTTGAGAGAGCTCGAGAAGGTAATCACCCTCCGTGTTGTGCTGGAAAACTTCTGGCGAAAGAAAGTTCCTATGGTCATCGCCATTGACCGTGGCTCTGCTATCAAACTCAGATTCATTGTTGAGCCATGGTGTGGTACTCGGAGTTCTAGGATCGTCGCCTGACTCCAATAGATAGAAAGCTGGCACAAGAGCAATGTCCATCATGCTGGTAAATTCAACTTTGCAGCTATTTGGATCGAAAGTGATCAAGCCCGGGAAGCCCGAAAGCGTGTTGTGGCAAAAACTGAGCGCCATTACCGAAAATACAAACGCGAAAATCGTCAAGCCAATCGCCATCGGGAATCTAATGATCAACCGAGGCAACAGTGGCCCCTGGGGTTCAAGTTCAACCTTTTCAGGTGGAAGCCCACTACCCACAAGTCATCGTCTTGATTTGTGATGCAACTGGGCAGAACTCGCTATACAGTTGTCCAAGAAATCATATAACAGGAACGGGGCAGGCATGACAAGTCCACCAAACCCTAACACATTATGTGCGTTGGGCGTCAGACTCTGGGCGGCAGGCGCCGAAGGTCGAGAATGTTCATCTCGCAACTCGACGCGTAGATTGGACGTGGAATCAAGAGCTTGAATATAAACGTTACAGTGCGGTCCGAATTCCGCAGTCAGAAAAGCAAACTGCGACCTGGTCCGGTTGTGATCGATCTGTTGATGTTCATTGAAGAAAGCAATAAATAGCATCGCATGCTGGGAAGCTAAAAACGTTGCGGCAGACATGGCAAGCACGCAGCGTAGCCGAGCTGTATCTTTATAACGCGATTGACCAACTGTCCATGATCGTAATGGGCGAAGACGCAACTCCGAGTCGAAAGCGAGTTCGCCAGCGTACATAGTGCAAATAATACATGCGTTGTTCTCCCGGCCATACGGTGAGCAAATATCCACTCTGGCCGAGATCGAGACCCAAATCGCGGGATGTCCTGCGGTAGTGCAACATGTAGGCTCAAGGCGGGGCGGCTCGGGATGAATGTTATTTGGATTCAGCATCCAAAAACCTGATATGAGGTTCAACATGCAGTCAGCATTGAGCCTCTTCCGTGCCCAGGATAGTCCTGAGGCCGGATCGTCCACAGGAAGTGCCATGGCGATAACTGTAATGCCAAAACCCATTGAGGGATGGCAGGAGTCAAGGTCCAAGACACTGTAATGGCAGAGCATCTGGCTGCTGTCCGTGTTCTGAGTGCAATCTAGGGGTGTTACGAACCCGAAATGCTGGCCTGGTTCTCTGTTTTGACGGGGGGAGTCGAAATAATTCTCGAAGGAATTTGCAAAATTCTGTTCAACATTTACTCTGTACTCCCCGCCCTCCTCGACTTCCATACGTCGAGAAAGTAGCCGGAAGGAGTCATCCGACAAAGCGAAATTCTGGGCGCCAAGGTAGTTACACAGCAAGCCAACCAGGATTATTCCTGACACAAGCCTCGGGTAATTTCCCTTGAGGCAAGTAGGTTGATCAAAGCTGGAGGATGCCGAGATTCTGCGCATGAAGTTCCAATTTTCGGAAAGTGGATGCGTCCAAAATTGAACTGAACTGAATTCCGAGCGGCTGTCCTGATCGATGTGAATCTCAAGAACATCAGAAACTGCGGTCCCGCCAATCAGTGAGTCGTCAATAAAGTTCAAGCGGTCACGATAGACGCAGGAATTGCAAACTCCATCGCTACGCTTGCAATATTTAACAGATACGTCAATCTTAAATCCCGCAATACCACAGTTCGAAGGGATTCGGAACGAAGATGGCATAGAGCATTGCCTTAGGTCGCACCCAGTTTTTAACCAACCTGGAACATGAAGATTCTCAGTACGAGCTGGAAAGCTGTTCACATGGTGAGTGGCGATGGTTCTCTGAACAGAGCACCCACTCAAAGCTCGCCGCGAGTTATGTGCAATAATTGCACCTCCTCTCAAGGAGATTTCATTCGGCACCAGCCTTATGGTTCCATGGCTTGCATCGGCTTCACCCGAAATCAAGCGCGCGACAGGGGCCCTGGGGCTGAATGCAAAGCGCCGAGCCTCGGTGAGCAAGAGAATACGCAGCGCACTAATTGCCAAGACCAAATTCCCAGCTGAATATGGTGGAACCGCTTGAATGTGAGTCGCAAACGAGTGGTTGCTATCCAAGATCGAGGCAAGGCATTTTGGGATCAGGCCGCGGCCATCGACCGCAATGAAAATGGTTACCATTTTCAACCATGCTCGCGGAGCTCCAAGAGTACTCGTGAGAGGCTCAGAACACCAGAGACAAAGCCACGAATCTCTGTCTTGCGAGGAGCCGAGTTCCATAACCTGAAACCCGGAAAGTCCAGGTTTGTTGAGCTTGAGGCCTATCATCCACAATCTCAACAACAATGTGCACGTGAGCCCTTCGCTACTACAGGTGAAGCGATTCGAAAAAGTGGCACAGCGACTTTCACTGATGCTGCGGGCACACATCATCGCCCAATCGCTATCTACGTGTCGATAGCACAAAACTAACACCATCGCAATGCAGCGTTGTGTGTGCGAGGTTATTGCGGCAAGTGAAGCATCCAAAAAGATGCTGTTCAACTCATCCGGGCGGCATGCACTCTCATCTGGTGCATTTTTGACGCGAAATATCAAGGTTAACCTTCCGTAGTTATGTTTTCTGCCTGGGTCAAAGTCGAGTCGTTCTAGCAACGCACTCGGGATGCCTAGGAAATTCATCGGCCTGTGGGCAACTTCAGCGGTGGGTCCATCTCGCGTACTCATCTCGTCCTTTCCCTCGGCTTGGCAGTACCAAATCGAGAGATATTCGGACTGATCCGAGGGAAATGCAACCACGCTACAAGTCGTGTCACAGGGGACAAATTTCTCAGGCTCAATTGGCACAATTCTGACTAATGGAACTTTTGTTCCAAAAGATGTGCTATCTACAGTAATGCGATGGATCGCAGGTGTGATATTATTTTCAACCACGCAGTCCACCTTCGTCGATGGTGTCGTACCAATCTGCTGTCTCTGTTCGCTGGTTTTGTTTTGAAAACCAGAAATAATCTCCACGGTGGTCCGGACTCTTTGCTGCCTCTCATTTGAGATGGCAGACGTTTGGAGACAGCTTGTCGAGACTTCGAATCTGCAAGTCTCGCGACAGTGCGAACTCCGATCACCCACGCGTTTAAGCAGTCATGGGAACCAGTGAGTTTCCCGATAGACCCGATCATGCCAAGACAATCGGGCGCACTCAGTGCGTCAACATCAAGCAGGGTTCTGCCTGCGATGTTTAGCGCTCCCCAACGGCTTGTATTCTCAGCTTGGGAGCTATCCTCTCCGGCAAACATGCTAGGTAAGGCGCCGCAACTCGACGCATCGTGATCACCGGAGTAACCAGTGCCGATGTGGGTACTCGGATCATCACACGTTGTGATCAGAGTTTGATGATAATTTTCGGCGAGCATAGTGAGCGCCTCACAGCTCATAGCCCATACAGCTTCAGCTGATTCCAGGCTGAATCCAAACCCAAGCTCTTCAAGGTGTACACGATGGGGAGGATTCTTCGTTGCGAGAATAATAGGGATCTCCGGCCCAATTTCAAACGGCTCAACATTGTTGCAGCCGATGTCCGGATTTCCAGCAACGGATGGATCATCCCTGGAGACGTTGACAGTCTCAAGGGAGTCATCATTCAACGGGTGTGCAATCGGAGGAGCGACCTCCATTGCTGCAGCAAGGGCGGCATTGGCCAAAGCTTGGTGGTGGTTCGCAAGACTCAGAAGAGCCTCGCGGCTCAAGGCCAGCGTTGTATGACCAGGCAATATAATTTCTGAATCAGGAGCATTGTACACGATATTTGACGTACGCGTATTCATGTGCTCCGGAACTAACCACTCAGAGTGCAAATGAGTGGCCATCGGGGTTGCTGGCCACGAGCCCTCGTCAGAGCTCGGGACATTAGAAAATAAATTGCGTGGGGGTGGCAATGGCTCAAAGAGCGGCAGGTTGACACCGAAGGTGTCATGCGAAAGGTCGAGCCCGCCACCAGCGGGCTCCGGGCCGGCACCGCGGGGCCCGTCTCCCAATCCACGATGCGTAGAGGGAGGTCTCCCCGACACCACCGAGCTGGAGTTCAGCTCGGGGGTGACCGGGCGAGATGTTTTGAGGAGAAGGGTATCAGTAGAGGGTGCTCCGGCGAGGGAGCGGGTGGAAGATGAAGAAGGAGTGGACGTACCTAAAATAGGCCGTGGCACGGGGGCTACCCCTGCGTGCACCACAAGGCGGGTAAGTCCTATATCCATAGCGTAAAGTTTCGTCGGTTTTGGGGGCGTCGAAGCAAGGTGGCGGTAGCGGTTGATCAGACCGGGTAGTCCAACGAAGCTAGGACGCAAAGCGAGCAGTCAAAAATATGTGACGGAGAGCAGAATGCCAGTCCGGCACACGGGGGGTCGCACGAAATGACTGGCGTAAGTAGTCGATTAACCGAGGTCAAAGATCTACGCTAGGGTTTATATAGCTAATCAGATGTTTGTATGTATTTAGTGATTGAATAGATCGCGGAGATGTTGGGATGAGACGAAGTCAATGAGTGTGTGTGTCCGTAAAATACGGAGTGCGAGAAAGCAAAGGAATGTGTACGGAAATAAGTCAGAAATGGTATAGGGGTTCAGAAGGAATGTTGTGTCCGTTACACAGGTATAGCTGGGTGGTTGCGTCAGTAGGTGCTTAAGCACTCAGAGAGAAGAGATAGATGGTCTCTCTTGGCTGGTTGATGCATTGTGTGAAGTGGGGAATGGGCAGTATTGGGATATCCTCCGTCTCGTCTGATGAGTTAGTGTCAAATGAGAGGTAGGTCTATCCAGTGCAAGAGATTGTCTGGAAACGGAAAATAGGAGAAGTTGTCCATGTATTGTGCCACACTGGTTGTATCCTCTCAATAATTACTAGACACTGAGCCTGATGTCTGTGGTTTGTGTGGTATGGGGAGTGCCGGTCTTGTTCATTGGGGATACATGTATGAAGGGTTGTTCATGCGCTATAAGAAGGAGTCGAGAGTCCAGTCCCAGAGTGGTAATATCCTGCTGTGAATGGTGCGGGAATGAGTTTGAGTAGTGAAGGAGACAATGTGGATGGTGAGGAGAATGTTAGTCTTACTTGGAGGGCTTCCGGTAATGTAGAATGCCATTCAGGAAGATCTGTTACGTAGGATCGAAGCTTGTTCTGGTCAGTGGTGTCGATGCTCTACAGAGGCTATGAGGCAATGAGTGGTATGTAGCATGTTTAAAGAACTTACACTGGACAGTTAGATGGATAAATAGATGTTGAAATATCTGGAATGGTGAACAGAAGACTATCCAAAGTAGAAGCAACAAGAGCTAGAGCCAAATCTCAAATATTAGTTACATTATATTGTTATCAGTTCAATTTGATCAAAAACCTATTTATTTCTAGCAACCAGAACTAGTACCAAAAAGATGATTTCTATAGCTATAAAATAGTATTAGAGAGCTTGAGCCCAAGCGGCATGAGCGGCATGCCGCTCATGCCGCTTTTTTTGCATTGTGCAAAGCGGCACAGCGAAAAATAGCTTGAATGCACCCGAAACCGGGAATAACGTATGGGGTGAGGCTTAAAAGGGTGTTACCTGTGGATGTGGCTGTGCAGAAGACTGATGGATCACACACAACGTCATCATTGATTGGCACACATCAGAACATGAGCGAACATGCCAAAACATGCTGCTTGCACGCTTCCATGTCTGAAGAGATTGAAATCCTCCTCGCTGCTAAGAGCTTCCACGAGATTCTTGGTGATCTTCTCGATAAACTCGACGACGAGTGGATTTCCCAATCGCGAGGCAGTATTCGCCCAGGCGGAAAGATTGATCTCGCATCACTTGGCCAATCTGTATTTTTCGAGCAGTTCCGGTATGCTCTCTGTTAAATGCAGTGTCAACCATCTTACTTATTTGAGGTGTGTCAGGTTCACGTATGCCGAAGTCGAGGAACTTGTCGCACATCTTGATTTACCCGAGGACTTTGTCTGCCCGCAAACTCGCATCAAGGAAGATGCCTTCACTGCGCTTTGCATGCTACTTCGCCGCTTGTCATCCCCAGCTCGACTCTGTGATGTCGGAATGCAGTTTGGATGGGAGGCTACACGTTTCTCCCGCATCACCCGACTTGTCGCACAGTACATCTATGATCACTGGAAGCATCTCCTTCGCTTTGATCCAACTCGCCTTACTCCACATACCCTCCAGAAATTTGCTCGTTGCATGTCTGCAAAAGGGTGCCCTCATCCTGGCGTCTGTTCACTGATGGACGGAACACTGGAAGAAATCAGTCGCCCGATCCACAATCAGCGGCTACTGTACAATGGATGGAAACGGATGCATTGCTTGAAGTATCATGTTATCATCTCCCCTGATGGCATGATCATCCATATCTTCGGACCCATTGAGGGCCGTAGGCACGATGAGATGTGCTTCAAGCAGAGCGGTGTGTTGGAAATCCTCAAGAAGCACTTCTGGACCCCAGACATACCCGAAAATCGCGAGCCTCTGGTTGTGTACAGTGATCCTGCCTACACGGTGTCAACTCACGTTTGCACTCCGTATAAGGGTGCATCGTTGACGGAAGCACAACGGCTTTTCAATACCAGAATGAGTCGCATCCGTGAGCCGGTCGAGTGGGTATTCAAGGAGATCAGCGAACAATTTGCATTCCTTAACTTTGCGAAGAACCAGAAGGTTCTCCTGCAACCAGTTGGATTGTTCTACCCTCGTTGCCGTACTCCTTACAAACTGCCACACCACACTCCATCACCCCCAAATCTCGCAATACTTCCGGTGCAAACCCCCGACGCTTGCGGAATACCTCCATGGTGATCCTGTAACAGACGAGGAGCTCGATTCGTGGTGTCTTCAAGCTCCCTGGGGCGAGGCAGAGGTTGCAGACAGGTAGTTGATTGCTGTTCAACCTATTTAGACGATGATAGCTATGTACTATGTACACTAAATAAATTTGGAGTGCTACGGTAGACGTCAAGATGATAAAATATGACACAAATTGAGGGAGTTGTTTAGAATGTTTAGGCGACTTCTCGATAGGACAGTATCAAAATTTCTTGGCAACGAGTTCGGCGAGTATCTGCATGGTGCGGGATGACTCTCCTGTATCGCGAGTACGATTATCTTGCCCGAGACCCTTAATTTCGGTAGTGAGATCCTTGAGAACGTCGACGGTGGCGTTCTGAACCTGGAGCATTTCGTTGTGCTGCTGGTTCGCGTGCGCCTGAGCATCCTTGAGGCGCTCAGTATCTTCCTTGTTACGCTGCTCAAGAACGTCATGGATAACGTTGCAGCGACGCCGATGTTTCGACGGTGGCTCAATGTCCGCATTACCATCCTCGGAGGCATGATTGTGGTGGCTAGAAGATGCGAGGGGAGGACGAGCACGCCTAGAGAACAGTTGGTAGATTCAAATTAGAGAAACAAGTAGACTCACTTCCGCTGAGCTTGCTTCTCACGAACAGAAGCACCGTCAAGCTCCGAAACATCGATTAGCCCTTCAACACGAGCCAACCCTTTCATAGCTGTGTCGCGAAGCTCCTTGCCAGCCTGATCCTCGATCTCAGCCTTACGCTTCAATTTTGCAGCAGATTCCTTCATGGGGACCTGGTAGTCGTCCATGATTGCTTGCAGTTCTGTCATGATCTGGGGAGCGCCCAGAAAGTGAGCGATAAACCACAAGAACTATTACAAACTTGCCTTTATGTGCACAGATACTTCTTCGACTGCACCGGTTTTCATGCGTGATTCGGTTTTCGCCTTTCTGAAAGCACGTTAAATGGGGATGAAGCTGAAGAGCGCCATAACGCACTTTATGGTCCTTCATCATCCTCATGAAACGATTCTTGCAGGCTGAACCGCTTCTATCAGTTGTCGAACGCTCCCCGACAGCTCGACTATCCTGAAGGAGGACTTCGGCTGTTCTATTCCACCCCTCCTCGCGTTCAGCAGGTGGCAAAAGGAACGGCCGAACCTGATTGACGGCCTGGGCAAGGTATCAGTCCTGCCAGGGCATCCAACGTGGAGAGCGCATGTTTCCGCAGTGGACTAATTGGAGATGCGATGGTTCCTCCTCGTCGTTGTCAGACAGTGGGGCCGCTGGAGTACCGCTCTGATGGTCATGGTACTCCTGGCTTTCCGGTTCGTGGTCGCTGTGGATGCTGGCACTGTCGTCTGGCAGCTGGCTCAAGTCCATACGCTCCCAAGGTGGACTTCCCTCGCGTTCTGCACTCGCTTCACGTGGTGGTTGCAAACGAGTCGACCAATGTGGTCCTGAACGAGAGGAAGAGGACTTATCGCGTCCTTTGCCGCGAGCCATAGTCGACCATGAAGTTTGCGCACAGTGGTGTCAGTGAAAACAAAGGCGAAGAAATGATGACATCAAACTCGGCTATCCCCGCTCGCGCCACCCATTGCTGAAAATCAGACATAAAATCATAGTATACAGCAGTTTCAGGGCTCAGAGAATGTTATTCAATGGAAAAAAACAAAGAATTGCTGGGCCGCTTTGCACAAGTGCCAAAAGCGGCATGCCGCTTGGGCTCAAGCTCTCTATTGATGCCCTCTTGCATGGGAGCTTCTCCAGCCCTATCCTTGGACGACTTGGGTGTGTGGTGCAGTGGGCCCCTGGCCAGGAGGCTCAAATACTACATGCATCATTTGGAGATTATCTTACAGATCACAAGTGTTGTGGTGGCAGGCCTTGGTATATATTGACCCCAAGGTCGGAGGCCGTCAACTTGCATCTGGATGTTTGCAGGTCATGAAGGCAGACCTTCAATTCAATATCTGCAGGCTTGAAGACTCCCACATTCACAATAGTGATGTGCATAAACTGCCGGAGCGCATCATGACTTACATATTCCCCCAATTGTCCTATTCCAGCCACTTTGGGCTGACCGATCTTGATGTTGCTGATTTTGACGATGGGATGCTTGAAGATATCCGGCTTCTTGTTTACAGCAAGTTCTTATATTGGCTTGAAGTTCTTAGTGTCCTACAGGAAACAGCAATTGCAACAAATGCACTTACAATTGCAGCCATACTTGCCGAGGTAAGTCTCTTGTATAGTCCCGAAAATACTTCAAGTTGTGATCATTCACATGACAGAAGCACGAAAAAGCCCTGGTGGATTTTCTAACGGATGCAGTTAAGTTTGTGATTGCATTTTCACCTGTCATTGCATCCAGTGCACCACACATATATCTTTCTGCAATCCCCCTCGCACCCACCAAATCAAAAGTGGCAAAGCAATATTCTGGGTTTTCATCCGGAAAATAGGTGTCAAAACCTCTGCAGGAGATCACTGGCCCCAACTTCAAACAACAATTGAGGGGCACACAAAAGCTGTTGTTTCAGTTGCCTTCTCACCTGATGGGAAATATATTGTGTCTGGTGCTAATGATGGCACAGTACGCGTGTTGGATGCACGAACCGGTGCCCTTGTCACTGGGCCGTTGGGAGGACACACAGAGGTCACTTCTGTTGCCTTCTCCCCTGATGGAGACCGGATTGTATCAGGGGGGTCTGCAGACACCACAATACTCATCTGGGATGCACACACTGGTGGGATCGTTGCTGGACCCTTTCAAGGGCACAGTGACGCGATAGCTTGTGTTGCTTTTTCGCCGCGGGATGGAGAGATGATCGCATCCGCTTCCTATGATGGAACTGTGCGCATGTGGAATGCACAGACTGGCAGCCTCATTGATGGGCCATTTGATGGACACGATGGTGATGTAATTTCGCTCTCCTTCTCGCCTGACGGTCAGCGAATTGTAACTGGGTCAGTGGATACTACACTTCGTGTTTGGAATTTGCACGCAGAGTCCGGTGTGGCAGATATGATGGCGGGGTATAGTAACACTGTGTTTGCTTCAGGCTTCCCATCCAAAACAGAGAAACAAACTCAA
This sequence comes from Mycena olivaceomarginata, assembly GCA_029378375.1. Taxonomy (NCBI): domain Eukaryota; kingdom Fungi; phylum Basidiomycota; class Agaricomycetes; order Agaricales; family Mycenaceae; genus Mycena; species Mycena olivaceomarginata. The sequence continues at coordinate 172,090 of JARKIC010000789.1, read as the reverse complement.
TTATTCAATACACCAACAGATGCACTTGTCCTCCGAGGGCACAGGGATACTGTTTATTCTGTCTCCTTCTCACCAGACGGGACACAAATTGTCCTCTGGGTCAGCCGATGCACAATACGTGTGTGGGATGCTTATTCAGGGGCCCTTGTCCATCCGCCATTCATTGGACACACCTCGGAGATTAATTGTGTTGTCTTTTCGCCTGGTGGGGAGCAGATAGCGTCTGGTTCCGACGATGAAACAGTGTGCGTGTGGGATGTGCAAAACCGGCACACTGGTTGCTGGCCCATTCCGAGGGCACAGTGATGCAGTGTGCTCCGTCTCCTTTTCGCCTGATGGGGAGTGGGTTGTCTCTGGGTCGGCAGACCACATGGTGCGCATTTGGAACACACAGGTCACGTCTGCAAAGTCCATCTTGAAACAACATCTGCCAGGCAGACACAATGGTCCTGTCTTTACTGCGGCCTTCTCTCCTGATGAACAGCAGATCATCTCTTACTCCGATGACCAATCGCTGTGTGTGTGGGATGCGCGAACGGGCGCCCTTGTTGATGGGCCATTGAACACACACATTTGTTCAGATACTTTTATCCCTGGACGGTCTTGCATCTCTTTCTCGCACAACGGGCCACGGGTTACGACCGCATTTAACGACACGGTTTGCATTTGGGATCTGCATGCACAGCCGACTGTGGTAGATTTATTGAAAGATCACATTGACATGGTGTTCTCTGTGGGCTTCAGAGTTTTGTCTGCTGCTGAACCTATAGTGTCAGAAAGTGTTGAATGTACTGTTGCTTCCGCCTTCCAACAGAATCATGCTGTTTATCCCCTTGCCAATGCTGAGCAGAGCGTCTCCAGAGCTGCCGTGGACACGCCAACAGATGTACTTGTCCTCCGAGGGCACGGGAGTCTCGTTAGGTCCGTCTCCTTCTCACCAGACGGGAAGCAGATTGTCTCTGGGTGGGACGATGCAAAGCTACGTGTGTGGGATACATATTCGGGAGCCCTTGTCAGTCCACTGATCGACGGACATGCCTCGGACATTTATTGTGTTGTCTGTTCGCCTGGTGGGGAGCGGTTAGCATCTGCATCTGGCAAAACAGTGTGTGTGTGGGATGTGCAAACTGGTGTGCTTGTCGCTGGCCCATTCCGTGGGCACAATGACAGAGTGCTCTCCATCTCGTTTTCACCTGATGGGGAGTGGGTCATCTCTGGGTCACAGGACACTACGGTCCGGGTATGGGATGTGCGGATGGGCGCGCTGATCGCTCCGCCGCTCGAAGGGCACACCAGATCTGTCCAATCTGTTGCCTTCTCGCCGGACGGCAAATGGATTGCTTCTGGTTCCCGTGACAGAACAGTGTGCTTGTGGAATGTACACGACCTCGCGGCAGCGCCGAGATTATTCGAAGGGCACAGCGGATCAGTTCTCTCTGTTGACTTCTCTCCGGACAGTCAACGGGTCGCCTCTGGTTCTAGGGATAGGACAATTCGTGTCTCCGAGGTTTGTACCACATATGTTGCCATCCACCGCCGCGCTGATCTTTATGGACAGATCCAGGCCAACAGTATCTTACCCCACCCATTCGAAGGTAACTGGACACTCAAGGATGGATGGATATTGGACCCTGCATCTCATCTCATACTCTGGGTCCCGGCTTGGCTGCGTGAAGGGCTTTATTTTCCACAGAATTCCCTTGTCATCTCCGCATCTCCAACAACAAAGTTGGACTTCAGTGACTTTGCGCATGGGGAATCATGGCAGGAATGTATCAAAAGTCTTCACTTGGTGCATTTGTAGTTTTGTATGAGGTGAGCTCAATTCAAACTCACTCATCAATGAGATAAACTCCTGTTACAATTAGATTCACAAACAAATCTAGGGAGAGGGCGGGTTCGGATGTTTCATTAGGATACGCTGTATTCATTCCACTTTGTTTCTCCGTTGCAAAAGTAAATATAAGTACTGTTATTATTGATCAAGCTCATCAGTAGACAATGTTAATCGCGCTAAATCCTGCACGACCATGTTTTCTCAATTTCCGTTTGTTACAGCAATAATAACTCCGACCGTCTTCTCGGATATCTGCGGGAGATTTAAATAAGTTAGGAACAGAGCAGTGGATGATGTCGAACCATGTGGGTCGGCGTCGTGACAAATCAGGCCGGAACTTTCGGCCACAAATTTGTATCAACCACCCAGAGGTTGTCGACTCCTCGGACCTTGAAATTTCCATCCAGGACAGCGTTCGTATTGTTGGTGCGAGTCGGCTCAAAACTTCGAATTTTGAACAACTGGAAAACACACCGTCATCGGCACCCATTGGGTTGGTGCAGCAAGCATGGTGGCTTGCAGATAGATAATGTTGAGGACACTTAGCCTAGGCCAGATACAGAACACATCCTCCAAAGTATGGTCATCTATCTCCTCATCTGGGCCAGGGAACAATTGTGCTTCAACGTGTTGCGTGATGTCCGGATGTTCGACGATGCTTCGGTAACACTGACTTACGACTTGGAACTTGAAAGCATGCCAACAGAAACAACAATAACACAAGGTAGATAAATCTCGAACAGAGTATTCTGGTGGAGGTAAAGCAGTGACTGGCTTATTCGGAGACAAGAAACTATTAAACTTGGATAAAAGATCGTTGGTTCGAACATGCAGTCCTAAGAAATTTGGGACGGCTGGGAGGACCCCGGAGGCGACCTTGTTGAATGCTACGTAAGGAGTGGACGTAGAAGCTGCACACGGAGGCGGCCGCAGGCCATATTGAATTTTTTTCCTGCCGAGGTGGCCTGGAATGGGAGAACGGAAGGAAAGGAAGGAAAAGAACCGGTTCTCGTCCTGCATGCGCTTGCCTTCTCTCGGTTTGTGTTCTTTTCGCTATTCTTGTTCCAAAGCATTAGAAAGATCGGTAGTTGTACATACGTTGGCAGCTCTGTTCAAGGTTTGCATCCATACCCTGTTCAAATTAATTACGGGTACGGCGCAATGAAGCTGGTATCCCCCCTAGAACGACTTGAGACTAGTCCCACCCAGATTGAACCTCGGGGCCATAATTGACAGAAGATCATACTTGTGCTCTTGAGCAGCCAGCCGTCCTGGGGCCTGATGATGATGAGAACTCGACGAAGACTTCGGCCCAACAGTGTCACGTTCAACCTACTTACTTAGACTTCGGCGATCTCGGGCTGAATTTCAACCAAGGTTTCAACGAGTTCAAAGTCAATGGTCACCGTTGGAAAGTGAGCACTATGGACTAGGGAGACTTGGAGCAGCGCGGGCTTAGCTTTAGTCTTGCCCACTACCTGGCGCGCAGGATTCAATATGTTTGACTTTGTGTGGAAATATTTGTCTGTCAACGTTCAAGTTGCGCGGCTTTGAGTGTTGTCTGTCGCACTTTGCGCGATTCAGACCATGTTGACTTTGCGGACAGTTGCAACTCCGACTTACGCGAAATTGCGATTGACCAATTTCCCGCAATGTAATGTAAGTCGTTGGTTGCATTCTTGCGGAATTTGACTCATGGCTCGGGCTTTGTATTGTGCTGAATATTTTTTTTTCGTGTATTGTGCACAGAAATGAATGTGCATGGAGACCGCAATGGACAATTTTAAAGTGGTGCCACTTGCTCACGGAGAACCCAACGTGCAAAGGTACATAATTGCCCCGAACTGCGGAGTTGCGTCTTGTACTTGAAGCAGTCGGGACCATCCTCTTCATGTCGCCAGTATTAGTGGCGGATTAAGGTCTAGAAACACACCGGCTAGTCTGGCAACGGGCGCAAACCGCGCTCACAGTCCACGGGACGAATTGGAATTCGGTGGCTAGATGCGGTGGTTGGGTAAATGATATAATCTCGGCTGGATTTGGAATGCGACGAAGGTGTGAAAGAGCATTCGAGATTCATCTAACTCGTCCTCTGCCAGAAGTTTGTTTGTAGTGAAGACCGGAGGAGTGCTATTTCGAATCGTGATCCAAGGTGGCTGGCTGGCTATTATAGTCATGCACATCGGTTGCAGAAAATATTTGCCGTAGAGGTAGAGAAAGTATTTGGGGTGCCAGCTGTCGAGGAACGGAGTGTCTCTGTCCGAGTCTGTCTGCAATGTTGCGCAATGCGACAGTGGGGATTGAAGGAGGCAAAATCACGTCAGAGAGACTGAAGACGTGCATGAATTTCGGGCGCAAAGAAAGGGATTCCGCCATTCTACCAATGATTGAATAATCGAAGATGATGGATCCAGCTCAGTCACTAGTATGAGTGCCTGGTAGGGCTGAGGATTTTGGGGACCTGCGACCCGGGGCTTGAGCGCTTGAGCCCGGGTCGAGTTACATGCTTGAATATTGGACTCGAATACATATTGGTATGTTCAATGCACTGAAAAGGTGTTTTGAAATGGCCGCAGATATATTTCAAAAGCCAAGAATCTTACATCTAAAATTTTGAACCACAGCAGACGAGAGTTGTGCAGAATCTGGCCACGATGGTTTGATGGACTTGGAAATGTAACCTGAAACATCGAGAATTCGATCTCTGGGGTTGGAAATATTTCCCGTGTCTGCTAGTGAGTAATTCGTCAAGTCTCCCTCTTTATAAAATTATCCATGTCTGTCTGAAGCCTTTTAAACTCCGCTTTTGGGAGATCAGGCCCGAGGCTTTGGAAGCGCTCTGTCCAGACCTTTGGAAGCGCTCAATAAACGGCGCTTCCTCGGGGCTTTTGGCCCCATGATCAACTTTAAGCGCGTGCGCGCCTATAAAAATGTACACAACGCCAAACTCCGTTTTTCTCACCGTTAAAATTTCCCACAGCAGCTTGCCGTCACCATTCCAATAACCTCTAACTGACAGGCACTAGCAGCGGGACACAAAGGGACGGAAAAATAAATGCTCAATGAGGTACCACCTAATTGTAAAACTTTATCTTTCCGATGAACAGAACCTACAAGCAATGTTTTTGTCCACAGTCTGCAAATAGCTCAAACAGCACTTCACTTACTACAGTTGAGATGTGGGTGGGAATTTCTCATTTGGCGAACACAAAAACAGAAAAATCTGGCACCCAGAGGTGAAGTGAAGGTAAATGACGCTTCTATGTTGTTTGGCCAACTTCGGATAATTTATTTTACTCTCCAGTCTTCAATTCTTTCTCGCCCCGCACACATTCAAAATTTTTTGCACCGTGCATGGGGTGAGAAACGATTGAGCTCAGCTCAATTCAATCAAGTGCACCATAGATTTGAATTAATAAATTGAACGAAAGGGGATGGGAGGCCGCGAAGCGGCCGACCAGTCCCTTGTAACACTACAAAATGTCGAAATTACTTTATCGCAGGCAGAGGCAGAAGTCCCGCAGTTAAGCCCGGGCCGAAGCCCTTGCGAAGCCCCGACCCAAGCAGTTGGCAGGTTGGGCTCAGAGCGGCGAGCCCAGGCCCGTTCTGACCCGACACAAGCTTCGAGCCCTACCCGACCCGCACACCGACCGGCGGCATGAGAATACTGTGTCGGCAGGGCGTAAGTAATCAAGAGCCGACAACGTGGTTGAGATAAACTTCAAGAGAGTCTATTTGGCTGTGCTTTATCGCAACGAGACTGGCAGAACTATAATGGCCTACCTCACCACCCAACCGTGACGCCGCCCCGGCACCACCCTGCCGCTCTACCGCCTACACCGATGCCCCCACAGCTACAAGAGTGTTCTCATTCCTGCGACGGGCAGCTTACTTTCGCTTGTATAGCTGCTTAAAGCGCAGCGAGTGCTGCTTCGGCCTCGGCATCCGCTGTACCATTCGACAGAATTGAAATTACATTCGAAGGAGAACAGAAATACACCAGACACTGCGCAGTGGATAACCAAGCCAATTCAACGCAACTCAATTCAACCAAGTGGACCATAGATTTGATTGATGCCTTACCCTTGAAGAGTGAATGACTTTCACAAAAGACAAAAGGGGATGGGAGGCCGCGAAGCGGCCGACCAGTCCCTTGTTATTCTGCTGATTCATTCACCACTTCTCTGGCTGATGTATTTAGCATGCCAGCTCGGCAATGCAAGTGTATGTTGATTACTGCCGCCTTTGGTATTCTAGCTTTCCAGACTCAGACCGGCAGTCACCGGTCGCATTCATTTTCACATATAAGTGTAACTGGGGCTATTTCAGATTGTGCTTTCATGGGAACAAATACCCGGTGGAGTTTGTTTTTTCGGGCGCCGTGGCGGACCTCGGGATATATATGGGTCATGTGGGATAGTTCTGACCTTTTTATCAGATTGTAAAGAAGAATGACAAAAATAGTTTGTTCTCTGTCAACTTACACTGAGAACAGCAAGCCATATCTGGACCCGACTTGAAGTCGTGCTTGGGCCAGCGCAACTCCGCTGTCTCCTGGCATTGCATGAAGAGACTTCTTGTCCCTGAGACCCATCTGTGATTTGGACACATATCTATCTATACAGGCAATGCCATGAAACTCTCGTTCTCAACTTGCCTCCTTCACGTAGTGCACACACAACAGGAAAATACATGTAAGTATATGCATATCTCAAAGGTGTGTTATGAGGCTTGCTGCACCATGTCCACGTTTGAATCACGGCTGGGAAAATAGGAAAATTTTGGGATGTTGAGGATTCCTTTTGACACAGTGATTGGCATGTGGTGCCTTTGGGAGCACCTGTCTGAAATCTCGCTGCCATGATTCGTGGCCCCTGTCAGAGTACCGCACTGATAGGAGGATTCAAAAATGTCAAGACCCTGAATCTCAGCACCAGAAATAAGTGGGAGATCTGATGGTGTGCATCAAAACTGCCTCAGCGACGTCCATATAAGACAAATACCTCGTGAGTTCCCCTCTGCATGGCTAACATGTCCCATCAACCCAGTGCTAAGGTCCGCTTAAGCAACATCGGTGCTTGTTTGACTCAGGTGATCCCGCTCCTCAACGAGCTGAGTGATGCCTTTGGCACACCATTCATACAGGCCATTTTGAACACTAGCCTCTCCTTGGTTGCCGTAATTCAGGTGAGAATATCCATAAAATGACTCCTACTCTTCTAATGTCAACACCAGAATGTGAAGAAGAACAAAGAAGAATGTGCCAAACTCATGGAAAATGTTCACAAGCTGCTCTGTGTCATTGTCACTCTCCACATGCAATCAGAGATACCAGGAAGCCTTCCACCTGAAATCTTGTATCACCTTGGCAAATTTACAGAGTATCTATCTTATACTGCTCACATGTGCCCAGACTTACTAGTGGTGTTTTTCTCAGGACAATTCACAAGATCCACATGTTTATTGAGGGACACCAAGAAGGAAGTAAGATCAAGTACTTCCTCCATCAGAGCGAGACGAGAAAGCTCCTGAATGAATGTCACGCGGGATTACAAAAGGCTTTTGAGGCTTTTACGGTAATTGTTGTGTCATATGCATCCCAGGCTCTATACATTTAATGACTGATCAGATCGAGACTGGTGCCACCAATTTTGATAACACGACCCAGATGCAGAAGGAAGCAGAGGGCATGCACAAGAAGCTGCTCGAGTTGATTTCAACACTTTCGGATGGGACAATGTCCGACAGGTCATCTTCTGTAAGCAAATCATAGTATATTCTTGAACCAAGGTCCAACTACATGAGTAGATGTACCATGGGTCACAGAATAGGTGATAACTGCTGCTAATATCATGGGTTGACGCTCATCAACGATTCTGTAAGCTGGGATTCATTCTCTCTGCTCCCAGCAAAGCCAAAGATATTCCATGGTCGTGAATCAGAGCTCACATATATTGTGGAAACTCTCCAGAGGGAATCAGCCAGAATAGCAATTCTTGGTCCAGGTGGAATGGGGAAAACATGCCTTGTCAAAGCTGCCCTGCACCACCCTGATATCATTGGAAAATATGAACACTGTTTCTTTATAGCCGCGGACTCTGCTACTAGCAGTCTGGAGCTGGCAGCCCTGATTGGTTCCCACATAGGACTTAAACCTGCCCAGGACCTAACAAATCCAGTTGTCTCCTATTTATCTGGTGGTGGATCTTCCTTATTGGTCCTTGACAATCTTGAAACCATATGGGAGCCCACAGACTCCCGCCACAAGGTTGAAGAATTTTTGTCAATCCTCACTGAAATTGCACATTTAGCACTCATTGTCAGTGTGGCTATATATGATTTTCATCACCATTAACCCCATGATAGATCACAATGCGAGGTGCAGAAAGACCTGCAAAAGTCCGCTGGACTCATCCATTCTTGCCACCTTTGCAGCCCCTTTCAGATGATGCTGCATGGCAAACCTTCGTGGATATTGCGGAAGATTACCATGATAGCGACAATATCAGTCAAATCCTCTCCTTCACAGATAACATGCCACTTGCGGTGGATCTTATAGCCCATTTGGTGGATTCGGAAGGTTTTTCCAATGTCCTGTCCCGTTGGGAGGCTGAAAAGACTTCCATGCTATCTGAGGGGTATGACCAGAGGTCAAACTTGGATGCCTCAATTGTAATCTCCCTGTCCAGTCCTCGTATGAGCCCTGATGCCAAAGTGCTGTTGAGTCTACTCTCCATCCTTCCAGATGGTCTTTCAGATGTGGAACTTGTTCAAAGCAAGTTGCCTATACAGGATGTTTTGCGCTGCAAATCTATATTGCTTGTCACATCTCTGGCATATACTGATGACAAGAGGCGACTGAAGTCGCTGGTGCCCATTCGGGAACACATGCAACATTTCTATCCAGTGCCGGCAACCCTGGTTAATTACCCTTTTAGTTATTTCCACTCACTCCTGAACCTGTATGAGGAAAGTAGTGGATTACAACTAAAGGCAGTGTTGGATCAAATTCGCGCAAATTCCGGGAACCTGCATCAGATACTGCTCCGAGGATTACACTCAGATAATCCCCACCTGGCAGAAACGATAAAGTGCATTATTTCCCTGAGCTCTTTAAACCGTCTCACTGGTGGGGGTCAACATGTCTTGATGGATCGTATTCAAGCTGTTCTTCCCCACACTTCTGATAAAAGAACAGTTATTCTTTTTATCACCGAAGTTTTTAAATCACTGTTAGATCATGAAGTTGCCGACCCTGAGCAACTGATCTTGAAGGCAACATCTCATTTTTGTGAATTGACTGATCTGGTTCTTGAGTGTGAATATACACAGTTCATGGCAATTTCAAATTCTCTAACAACATTGATAATAGCTAGGTTCTACCGTGCAGTTGGATCTTACTACTTTGTTCACGAAAAGAATATATCCATGGCCATGAAATTCCTTGACAAAGGACTCATCTTGGCAAGAATGTCTGGAAACACGAAGCAGCAGGCTGTAGTAGTAACCGTCATTGCTCAGATAAAGTGGTATATGGGTGACTATTCTGCAGCCCAGATGGAAGCCCATCTCGCACAACAACTTTCTCACTTGTGTGGAGATCTTTATCAAGAAGCAACTGCCCTGAAGATGGGTTCAATGTCTACCCAGGATCTGGGTGACTACAAAACCAGCATATCTCTGTCTCAAAGAGCAAGGATGTTATTGGACCTCTGTGGAATGTCTCAAGGCAGCCTGGATCACACTCTTATGATAGATCAGGCAGAGGTCCATCTCCTGAAGTCGGAGTACGCTGAGGCCGGCAGCATCTACTCTGAAATTCTTCACAATTCTTCTTCACACCGAAATGAGATCAACCATGCTTATACCCTCCTCAATCTGGCAGTGGTTGATCTCATGATGGGGACAGCGGCAAAGGATGTAAATGAAAAACTGCACAATGCCGAAGCAATATTCAATGCCCAAGTAAATCCTGAACCTGAAACACTGTACTGTCAAATAATTTTAGCAGACTTGAACCGTAGGGAAGGAAAACCGATTATTGCGAAGTCTTTATTGCAGAAATGTTTGGCTTCAGTATGGGGTGATACCCAAGGTCTCAATTACTGCCTGGAACGACTTGCTGATGTCAAGCAATGGCCGCTTCATGATTTTGAGTGGGCATCCAGATTTCCAGCAGTATATCTTGGGTATGCAAAGAAGTTCAAGAATAAGCTGGCAGTTCACAAGGCACTCCAATTTCTCGGAGACGTAGTTTTTATTCGTGGAGATCAGGCCACAGCACACAACCTTTTCACGGCTGCATTGGAAGGATTTACGTTTATGGATGTTCATTGCAGTAGAGCTCAGTGTATGCTTCGTCTTGGGGACATCTCAATGCAGAGAAAGGATTTGGTGAAAGCGGTGGAACTTTGGAAAGGTGCTCGACCATTATTTGAAAGATCATTGCAGGGAAAGAATATTGCCGAGATCGACACCAGGCTAGCTGCTATGGACAAAGAAACATTAGATGCATATGCAAAAGTCCTGGCTCAACCGAGCGACATGGTTATCCCTACCATGAAATTGGAGAATCTCTGCATGGGTTCAGATGTGGATACAAGAAGGACAGAGTGGGTGGTGGAAGATGGGGAGAGTATTTTTCTATCCCCTCTGGCCATTTAATCCCCCAACTAACGATGCTCAGTTAACTGCCTCCAGTTTTCCTATATGTATATGTGTCTCATGTTCACTTGAAATTTATACCTTGAATTTATACCTTAACCTGGGATCAGAGGGATAAGTGAGCTGACCCGGACCCCCCACCAGTTGTTCTCTGGTCATTTTTCTCGCGAGTTGCATAGTAAGCCATCCAGAAAGCTTCAGGTTTGAATGGCAACTCGGTGGGGAATGTAAATAATGTAGAGGGTAGACAATATGCCTCAGAAATGGAGATTTGAGTGGGCGGTAATTGAAAGGAAAGGCAGCGGCTCCACTGAGCCACAGCCCAAAATTTTCTCTTCGAAAGATGACGGCGGACAAGATAGGAGAGATTAAATTTTTAAGGAGCTGAATGAAACCCAGAGTTTGAAAGCCGGCAAGATCGGCAAGAAATTCCTAAGACGAGAAGATCAACAGGATCTTCGAAGATACGGAAATGAGCTAGGAGGAGAAGATGCTATCCGCAGCAGTGCTCACCGAGAAGCTAGTTTATTCCATTCTCCAAACCAGCCATTGTTACACACACACCTATGCAATGTATATGAAAAAATTATTCAACTACTATAGTTCTTTGTCCGTGCTCCCCTACCCCTTAAGGTTGCGCGATGATGCACGTAATTGTATTGATGCATCAAACTTCCCAACCAAACACCAATATACGGTAGGGGGTCACATTTCGCCGACGCACAGATCGCCCCCTGGCCGAACCCCGGAAGATCTGGAGCCGAGATTATAATTTTTGGAGTTAAATGCACATCCTCTGAAGACAACCTGTGACCGACGCTCCGACTCTACCAGCGCCGCCAGTAGCAGCAGACTCTGATTCTGTGCCGGGCCCGCCGCTCTACCCCCTACTAGCGCTTTTAAGTACACAACGGTGTCCCCACTGCTATAGCTGCTTAAAGCGCAGCATGCTCTGAGCGCTGCCTCTGTCTAGGGATCCGCTGTACCCTCAGAGCTTCCGCCTGCTCTCCCTGCAGGTGCACCAGCGATTCCGGCGCCGCCAGACTCAGATGCAGAACCCGAGCTTCGAGTCGAAGCCCCGAATCCGAATCCCGTGAGTCCCCCCTGGGCAGATCCTGCTGTGCCCTCTATACTGACAATACCAATGCCTCCAGCTACGGTACCCAGCCTTCATGAAGCTCAGGATCCCCACATTCCTCCTCCCTCGACAGATCCTGTCACTGGCCCTTTATCTGCGGGCATATCTGTAATACCTCTACCGCCAGTTACAGCGCACCCTCTCAAAACCCCGGATCCGCCGACACAGATCCCGCCGGTCCGCCTCTAACCGCAGGCATACGATGTACAGCCCGTGTTCCGATTCTCCCCGCCGATGATCCTCTGCTCCCTTTCCCTCTCTCGACATCAACAGACCCCGCCCCCTCCCGCTCCCCCTTTACCCGCATGCATACACCGCCCTCCTCCAAGTCGCCCTCCAGGCGGCGCTGGAGGCGTCCCTCCCCGCGGCCCTGTAGTTCGCTCTGCAGGCGGCGCTGCAGGCTACGCTTCCTCCGCTGCTCGCGAGGCTCGAGGGGAAGATCGATGATTGGTGGATATTTGCGCGGAAGGTGTGTAGTGTCGCCATTTTCATTTTCAATGCAGATTCTTTGCACAAACTTGAATGCTGATTTCTGCTCGTAGAACTACAACCGCGCCCTGAGCAACGGCTCTGCTGTCCCGTTGCCGGACGACACCCTCCCGTCCGACACGGCTATAAATCCGGGTGTGAGTTGATCCACCTTTCCCTTCCTTATCCCACCCTCCAGTTTTCTCCCTTATCCAATTTTCGCACAAGAACTCATCTTATTCGTCGTTTTATTGCAGACGCCTACACCGCTCACCTCCCTCGCCGCGATCGACGCCCTAACATCCACGGAACTCGTGGAATATTTCAATCGGTACTGGCCCGACCAGGCGTATCCGGGGCCGGGCTTGGGGCAGACGGGGAGGACGAGCGGGGAAGGGAGAGGGAGAGGGAGAGGGCGCGGAGGGTGAGGGATGGAAAGGTGGCTGACGGGTGGGTTGGGGAAGACCCGGAGACTGATGTCCCATACTCAGACCCGGCGTACGCGGCGTTGGGGCTGTGATGAGATGGCGCTGTACTACTTGCCTTGGGATTTTGGGACTTTGAGCAATTTACTTGCATACCCTACTACAGCCTACAGCTACTGCCAATGTACAGTAATAATCCACTCCAATCTGTATCGTACAATTTTTTCCGAAGAGTGAAGAGAAGCGCAGAGCCAGGGCCAGGGCCAGAATCAGGACGCCCGTGGTGCCCCTGGTGGAGTCAAATCGGTCAAGTCCGTCCGCGCACACTTTCCCTCCACCTCCACTTTTTCCTAAACTCCTTCTATTTAAGCGAGTCCCACTCCCACTCTTCTCGTCATTCCTCCTTATTAGGTGACGGGTGACATGCGGTGAACATTCGGTCAAAATAGTACAGTACCGAGGCCCTGTCTAGTTCACCTAGACTCAGGTCTCTGCGTAGCTATTTGTAGACATTGACCCTCAGGTTGAGTCTCAGGTGGAGCTGGACGCTGTCCATCATCAGTGGATGTTGTACGTCCCGCGATCCCTGTATCACGAGCCTCTCCTATTCTGAGTGAACCGGGCATTTGAGCCCGTGGCTCCCACATAAAAACATCGTGTTCATGGCCGGGAAATGCCGATACCTGTTCTAGCTGGTGGTATAAAGTTCGCAGAATCTACTTGGAAATGCATTCCCACAATGTGGTCTTTCGCTCTGATCTCAACTGCTCTTCTGTTTTCCAAGATATCGATGTCTCTTGCAAGCGTCGCGCTTGTTCCCCGTCGGGCTGAAGGTCATCGTTACCATCTTGCTCCCACATGACCAACCTAATGAATGCTATTATAGTATTGTGTGAAGGAGAGATCACGCTCTCGGAGGAGTATATTGGACAGGACAAGAACGTTCTTGTGCAGTATTCCACTTGCCCCGAATATGGGTCCAACGTCAACGCATTGGACACTCGTCAGATTGAGGATGTCTGTGGAAATACATGTATGGAGAAGTTGTAGTGATTATTTCTGTGCTCTCAATATCCTTCAGGTACCACTAGTTGCTTTACTCCCTCGGGTGGAGGACCCAACCCAAATGATTGCCATATTATTGCGGACGCCCTGCGATTTCAGAGTCAAAACATCGGTAAGTACCGCTTTAACTGCAGATGGTTCAGAGATCGAGACCTTTATTATCCTTTAGGAGCATTATTCACTATAGGAACCGTAAGCACAGATTCCTGACTCCTGTCTTCGAGTTCAATGAGAATAATTCGGTTGATAGGGTACCAACAACACCGTGGTCATACAGTTCGCCAGCTGTCTTTCCTTCTTCGTCAACCAGGATACCGCTCCCATTGAATACTGCCGCACCGACTGGGTATGTCTCTTATCTGCACCATTTCCCCCAATAATGATGTATTCAAAATGAAATAGGCGAACCTCATTGACTTCATCGCGCCGAACTGTCAAGCAACTCAAAACGCTCACGGTGGCCTCTGCGTCGCGACCAACCAACAGTGGTTCGCCCAGTCAGTAGATTGAATTATGCATATTTCAGAGCCTGCCATTGACATTTTCTTTGCAGGGTGCAACACTCGTAGGCCCACGGATGTCGCTCCATGGCCTTTGCGCAAAATCGAACTCGGAGTCCATATTCTTCTACTTGATTTCTTTAAAGTCTACTGTGATTCTTGCTACGACCAAGCTTTTCTACTTTCAACGAGTATACTGTATATGACCTAAAATGTACTCAAACCCGGTGAATGGAGCTTTATCGAGATGCAATGTGAAGCTTAAGTGGATGACCCTTGATCTTTCAGTTTCGTTCACTGCTCTGAACGAGTTTCCTAAATAAATAAATAAAAATAAGTCAGCATTGAGATAACACAAGAGTACGACAATAGAGAGCTTGAGCCCAAGCGGCATGCCGCTTTTGGCACTTGTGCAAAGCGGCCCAGCAATTCTTTGTTTTTTTCCATTGAATAACATTCTCTGAGTCCTGAAACTGCTGTATACTATGATTTTATGCCTGATTTTCAGCAATGGGTGGCGCGAGCGGGGATGGCCGAGTTTGATGTCATCATTTCTTCGCCTTTGTTTTCACTGACACCACTGTGCGCAGACTTCACGGTCGACTATGGCTCGCAGCAAAGGACGCGATAAGTCCTCTTCCTCTCGTTCAGGACCACGTTGATCGACTCGTTTGCAACCACCACGCGAAGCGAGTGCAGAACGCGAGGGAAGTCCACCTTGGGAGCGTATGGACTTGAGCCAGCTGCCAGACGACAGTGCCAGCATCCACAGCGACCACGAACCGGAAAGCCAGGAGTACCATGACCATCAGAGCGGTACTCCAGCGGCCCCACTGTCCGACAACGATGAGGAGGAACCATCGCATCTCCAATTAGTCCACCGCGGAAACGCGCGCTCTCCGCGTTGGATGCCCTGGCAGGACCGATACCTTGCCCAGGCCGTCAATCAGGTTCGGCCGTTCCTTTTGCCGCCTGCCGAACGCGAGGAGGGGTGGAATAGAACGGCCGAAGTCCTCCTTCAGGATAGTCGAGCTGTCGGGGAGCGTTTGACAATTGATAGAAGCGGTTCAGCCTGCAAGAATCGTTTCATGAGGATGATGAAGGACCATAAAGTGCGTTATGGCGCTCTTCAGCTTCATCCCCATTTAACGTGCTTCCAGAAAGGCAAAACCGAATCGCGCATGAAAACCGGTGCAGTCGAAGAAGTATCTGCGCACATAAAGGCAAGTTTGTAATAGTTCTTGTGGTTTATCGCTCACTTTCTGGGCGCTCCCCAGATCATGACAGAACTGCAAGCAATCATGGACGACTACCAGGTCCCCGTGAAGGAATCTGCTGCAAAATTGAAGCGTAAGGCGGAGATCGAGGATCAGGCTGGCAAGGAGCTTCGCGACGCAGCTATGAAAGGGTTGGCTCGTGTTGAAGGGCTAATCGACGTTTCGGAGCTTGACGGTGCTTCTGTTCGTGAGAAGCAAGCCCAGCGGAAGTGAGTCTACTTGTTTCTCTAATTTGAATCTACCAACTGTTCTCTAGGCGTGCTCGTCCTCCCCTCGCATCTTCTAGCCACCACAATCACGCCTCCGAGGATGGTAATGCGGACATTGAGCCACCGTCAAAACGTCGGCATTGCCGCAACGTCATCCATGATGTTCTTGAGCAGCGTAACAAGGAAGATACTGAGTGCCTCAAGGATGCTCGGGCGCGTGCGGACCAGCAGCACAACGAAATGCTCCAGGTTCAGAACGCCACCATTGATGTTCTCAAGGATCTCACTACCAAAATTAAGGGTCTCCAGCAAGATAATCGTGCTCGCGATACAGGAGAGTCATCCCGCACCATGCAGATACTCGCCGAACTCATTGCCAAGAAATTTTGATACTGTCCTATCAAGAAGTCGCCTAAACATTCTAAACAACTCCCTCAATTTGTGTCATATTTTATCATCTTGACGTCTACCGTAGCACTCCAAATTTATTTAGCGTACATAGTACATAGGTCTAAATAGGTTGAACAGCAATCAGCTACCTGTCTGCAACCTCTGCCTCGCCCCAGGGAGCTTGAAGACACCACGAATCGAGCTCCTCGTCTGTTACGGGATCACCATGGAGGTATTCCGCAAGCGTCAGGGGTTTGCACCGGAAGTATTGCGAGATTTGGGGGTGATGGAGTGTGGTGTGGCAGTTTGTAAGGAGTACGGAAATGAGGTAGAACAATCCAACTGGTTGCAGGAGAACCTTCTGGTTCTTCGCAAAGTTAAGGAATGCAAATTGTTCGCCGATCTCCTTGAATACCCACTCGACCGGCTCACGGATGCGACTCATTCTGGTATTGAAAAGCCGTTGTGCTTCTGTCAACGATGCACCCTTATACGGAGTGCAAACGTGAGTTGACACCGTGTAGGCAGGATCACCATACACAACCAGAGGCTCGTGATTTTCGGGTGTGCCTGGGGTCCAGAAGTGCTTCTTGAGGATTTCCAACACACCGCTCTGCTTGAAGCACGTCTCATCGTGCCTACGGCCCTCAATGGGTCCGAAGATATGGATGATCATGCCATCAGGGGAGATGATAACATGATACTTCAAGCAATGCATCCGTTTCCATCCATTGTACAGTAGCCGCTGATTGTGGATCGGGCGACTGATTTCTTCCAGCGTTCCGTCCATCAGCGAACAGATGCCAGGATGAGGGCACCCTTTTGCAGACATGCAATGAGCAAATTTCTGGAGGGTGTGTGGAGTCAGGCGAGTTGGATCAAAGCGAAGGAGATGCTTCCAGCGATCATAGATGTACTGTGCGACAAGTCGGGTGATGCGGGAGAAATGTGTAGCCTCCCATCCAAACTGCATTCCGACATCACAGAGTCGAGCTGGGGATGACAAGCGGTGAAGTAGCATGCAAAGCGCAGTGAAGGCATCTTCCTTGATGCGAGTTTGCGGGCAGATAAAGTCCTCGGGTAAATCAAGATGTGCGACAAGTTCCTCGACTTCGGCATACGTGAACCTGACACACCTCAAATAAGTAAGATGGTTGACACTGCATTTAACAGAGAGCATACCGGAACTGCTCGAAAAATACAGATTGGCCAAGTGATGCGAGATCAATCTTTCCGCCTGGGCGAATACTGCCTCGCGATTGGGAAATCCACTCGTCATCGAGTGTATCGAGAAGATCACCAAGAATCTCGTGGAAGCTCTTAGCAGCGAGGAGGATTTCAATCTCTTCAGACATGGAAGCGTGCAAGCAGCATGTTTTGGCATGTTCGCTCATGTTCTGATGTGTACCAATCAATGATGACGTTGTGTGTGATCCATCAGTCTTCTGCACAGCCACATCCACAGGTCACACCCTTTTAAGCCTCACCCCATACGTTATTCCCGGTTTCGGGTGCATTCAAGCTATTTTTCGCTGTGCCGCTTTGCACAATGCAAAACAAGCGGCATGAGCGGCATGCCGCTCATGCCGCTTGGGCTCAAGCTCTCTAATATGCAGGAGGCCGTTCTCGAGTTCCGGCTTCACTTTACTGCCCTTCTAAAGCTATTACTCAAGAAGAGGATAAAAATATCAATAATATGGATTGTTGTAGCATCAGGAAAGACCTCCTTTACTAATAAGGTCGGATTACCCTGAAAGTTTCGGTAATCTGGCCTAATAAGTTGTGTTAGTTGGGTTAGCTTTCCAGTGACGTTGGAAATAAATTAGTGGTAATTTAGGGGAGATTCACAACCAGTTCTCTGCTATTTCCTTCACTTCAGTCACATAAATTCGCTTTGGTGCTTGGTATAATCCCTTAATTCGGTTGTGGATGTGAAAAAGTAATTGAATTATGCAGTATATACATGGTCCTACACAATATGAACACTAATAAACATCTGGCGGATCACATCGTACGAAATGGCTGTGGGAACCGAGTCGTCTTGACCGTGTGCCACGGTTGGGAGGATTAGGTGATCGGGGTGCGGGGACGGCAGGGACAGGAAGGGCGACGTAGGTCGTTGGGTGGCAGTAGACACCCAATGATGTCGATTCAAGACGCAATGCGGTAAGCAATGCCTTCGAACTTGCCGTTGGTGCAATACCCAAATCTGAAAATAAATACCTTGATGGTGACTCATAAATTTTGACGAGACTCACCGCAACCGCGGTGCGTGGCCATGAGCGGGTTCGAATTGAATGAATTTTTGGCATCAAAGCGTGAAGAGTCTGATGACGATCCAAACAGGCTGATTGATTCAAGCGAGGTAGGAAAGCCTAGCCTTGCGCTCCAGGAGGGTATGTGTGCTTTGATTTAGGTTGATTTTCGGTCACAATTTAATCCAAGATCAGTAGACAGGCAGCGAGGGATGGATAGGATTGCGGGACGTTTTAAAGTTGGAAGAGGTGGGTTCGAAGGTGAATTTGGGAGCAGTGGCGGGCGAGAGCCACAGCGCGGGACTTGCGGGGGGAACAAACCCGAGTTTGAAGTTGAGATACATTGGCAACGATTTGCAGCAGGGCCGCAGCGCTGATGCGACTCGAACCATCGAAGGGAACAGGGTGGAGCATCGTCTTGAGAGATCGATTCGACTTGGCTTCGACGACGGAAGGCAAGAAGGGGAGGGATTTGAGAGGCTAGAATACTGTGTCGGCAGGGCGTAAGTGAGTAATCCGAAAGAGCCGACAATGTGGTTGAGATCAAGAGTCTATTTGGCTGTGCTTTATCGCATCCGCATCGAGAACTACAAAATAATGACCTACACCCAGCGCCGCCCTGGTACCCTGTCGCTCTACCGCCTCTGCCATGCTCCCCTCCTCACAACTCCTGCGACGGCCGGCTTACTTTCGCTTGTATAGCTGCTTGAAGCACAGCGAGTGCTGCCTCCGCCTCGGCATCCGCTGTACCAGCAGCGATGCCGACGCCTCCAGACTCGGACGCAGAGCCTGAGCTTCGAAGCACCGGATTTGAATCCAATGAGTCTGACCGACCCCGCTGTTCCTCCGCTAGCAGGTGTAACAGCGATACCAATGCCTCCAGCTTCAATACCCGGGCGTCTTGAAGCCCAGGATCCCCCGGCTCCGCCGTCGACAGAACATGCGGCTTCCCTTTCCCGGCGATACCTCTACCACCAACTCCTACCCGGATCCGCGGACATCTCCCCCTACAGACCCCGCCGCTCCCGCTCCCCTCGCAGGCATACGATGTGTGGCCCGCGTCGAAATTCTCACCACCGATGATCCTCCGCTCCCTCGACATCAACAGACCCCGCCGCTCCCCCTCCTGCTTCTCCACCAGGTATACCCCCACCCTCCTCCAAGTCGCCCTCTGCGCCGCCGCAGACGAGGAACAGCGCAGAGCCCTCCAGGCCGCGCTAGAGGTTGTCCCTCCCCGTGGCGTTCCAAGGCTCTGAAGGTGTGTCGCATCGCCATTTCGTTTTCGATGCGAATTCTCCGTGAATGTCGCTGAATCTTGAACGTAGAACTACAACCGCGCCCTTGGCTATGGCTCTGCCGTCCCCTTCGAGCCTGTGCCCTTCCCGGACGGCTCCCTCGCCGATGCGAATCCGAGTGTGAGTCCACATCTTCTCCTCATCCAATCTCCTCCACCCATCTTTTCTTCACCTTCGTCGTCCTACCTTCCTTCCTTCCTTTTCTTCCTTTCTCCTTATGCAATTTTGGACACACAAATCTCACTCACGCGTATGCATACCTCCCTCCTCACTTGCAGAGGCCCACGCCGCTCATGAGCCTCGCCGCCGTCGATGCGCTCGAGACCGCCGAGCTCGTGGAATATTGCAAGCGGTACTACGCCGGGGCCGGGGCGGACGAGCGGGAAAGGGAGAGCGAGAGGGCGCAGAGGATACGGGATGTAAGGGTGGGGTGGCTGTTGGGGGGATGGGGGTGGCGACTGTACTGGGGATGGGGTGGAGATGGGGGCGAGGAGGAGGAAAAGAGCGGGAATAGAGGGGAAGATGGGCCAGCCCCAGACCCGGCGTACGCGGCGTTGGTTTGTGATGAGATGGTATGGTATGGTATTGCGTGGACCATGGCCGCCCTTGGGATTTTGGCACTTGGACTTTGAGCAATGTACCTATTTATTTGCATACTACATACGCTACTGTACCACTTTGCGCTACATGATGTATCTACTCCGCTCCAATCTGAATCGTATAATCTTTCCGTGTTTCCGAAGCGCAGAGCCAGAATAAGTCGCCTTCCGGATTTGGCAGAGAACGAAACGTGCAAGCCAGATGAGAATCGAAACTCGTAGTCCAGGTCCGTCCATCTTTAACTTCTCCATACGGCTCAGGCGGCGGCTCGTGCTCATTCCCTGGCGCAGATGAGGGAAGTGGGATAGGCATTGACGCGCCCACCCGTCGCCTCCAGGCCCGAAATTTGATCGACTGCTCGCCTTACAACAGCACAAGCGGCGGGGGCGAGGAGGCGTCCGCGCGCGGGCGCAGGTCGTCGTCGTCGTCGGCGTACGGGCGCACCGCGGCTGTACCCGTTCCCCGGACTGCTTCGCTCCGTCTCCTCCTCTCCCTCACCGCGGCGCTGGTCGTCAGGGTGCGGAAACGACGTGCGACCGTACCCCCCTACACCACAGCGACCGGAGCCATCGCAATCACCTCGTTCTCCATGCCCTCCCCGTGCCCCACCGCCCACCCGTCTGCCCCGTCCCCGCCCGTGTGTCCCCCGACCAGTACAGTACGCCTCGGAGCGCGCACGCGCCCCGCCCTGGATCGTATGCGTGTCCGCATTCGTCTTCGCGGTCCTGATGGGCGCGCGCAGGGTGCAGGCGCGCAAGGTCGGCGCGTCGCAGAAGAGGCGCCGTTAGCGTGCGCTACGACCGAGGAGGGAGCGAAAAAAACGCACGAGATGGTGATCGTATAGAGGCCAAAGCGCAGTGTACCTCGGGAGTCGGAGAGCAGTGTGCGCGGGTGCTGGTTTTCCTGCGCCGGGGAGTAGGTCGACGCTGGATAAGTAGTGGAAGAAAAGGTCGAGTCCGTCGGCCCGGCAGAGGTTGGGAGGATGCCGCCTCGCAATGGGCATCTCGGGTCCAAGGTGAACGTGGCTCTTTGTGCTTGCATGGAGCTGCAAGACATATCGTATTCCAGGTCGAGACGCGATAGATTGTCGGAGCAGGACGTCCTCGTTGTCGGAGGAACGCGAAGCTGCGAAAGGAAAGATGGGGCCCAATTACTCCGCAAGTCGGGCACGGCTTACCTTCAAGTGGTCGCTTGCAATTGTGTGGCCAAGGCACGACAGTGGAATCCTGAGAGACGTACGCGCCGTCAGCGAATCACGATTGTGCTAAGAAGAAAGGAAGGAAATTACAATGAAAAAGGCACTTCTGCCACGACGACGATGAAGACCCAAGGGGAAATTGTTGGTGCGAATTCGAATCGGTGGGTGGGTAAGGTATAGTCGGTAGTTACAAATTGAATAAAGATGAGGTGAGATGGGATAGAAGCGGAGGGAGCAAGGTGGGGATGAGAGCAGAGGGCGTAGGGTGTGGAGGTGGTATTACTTGTCGCGTCGTCCCTCGTCCAGGCAAACTCGTAGTCCAGGTCCGTCCTTGAACGTTTTTCCCTCCTCCGACCCGCTGTGTATCGCTGTCAGGCCGCGGCTGTGTCCGTTTTCATCCCCATTTGCGGGCACAGCCGTTGGAGGAACAGACGCAAGGAGAGCTAGGCACAGGCACCCACACGCGCGCCCGAAACTCGATTGGCTGCTCCCCATCCCCCTGCCACCGGCTGCCGTACATGCACGCCCGCGCGCGGCTTGAGGCCATCATCGTCTTGGCGTATGGGTCCCCTTCTTCGTCGTTCTTCGGCGTACGGAAATGCGTCTCGCCCCCCGCCCTCCCGCGCCGTAGCTGCGCCCACTCTCGCTTTCCCTGGGGTGTGTACCGGTGATCGTTCTGCGTGGGGCAGTAGGCCGAAACTGATAATGTCTCCTCATGGAGGTCCGGGAGGATGCCGACCGGTTATTGGATTGGAGAAACGCGAAAGGGAGAGATCGGGCCCGATTACTGGGAGTCGCTTAGATAGCCAGAGCACTATGTCGGGATCCTGAGAGAGAAATATCCGCAGTCAGCGAACCACAATTGTGAGCAAAGAAAAAAAATAATTACAATAAAAAGAAAAAATGGTACAAGCCGATTACCAGATTCGGTGACTTGTCTCCAGCCTAGCCCTGAGCGGCGCCAACCCAAACTCAAACCAGAGATCTCTCGGATCGAGAATCCGCCCGAGCAGCTCCGTATTTCTAGGAAGGACACTGTGTTCCCCTCCTGCATCAGTTCGCGCACCCACACCGGCTCTTCCGCCGCACATAACGCAGACGCTAGGTCCCACCAGTCGTACACGCGCCCGGCGGTGAGGAGCACCGCTGCCCCGCAGCCTTTGAAAAGTCGGAGTGCACGCCGCCCACGAGCGCACGCGAGGTCGAGCCCGTGGATCAGATGCAGGCTGAGTAAGACACCAATGAGCAAACAGTGTACCTCAGATGTGAAGGGATCAGTCGCTCACCTTGCCTGCCAACGCATCTTTCGTCGGGGCGACGTGCGGGAGCCAGTTGCGAACCGCGCTGCCTGCCCCACAGCTTAGCGAGATCGAGCACAGTGGTGGGCGCTGACAGCGCCAGGAGCTCGACTTCAGCGTTGGCGCGGTCGGTGCGCGTTAATTGGGAATGGAGGTCGTTGAAGAGGGACGAGCTGTTGATGCTTCTTTGTCTGGAGCTTTCTGCGGAAAGTAGTAGCGTCATCGGACACAGGACAGGAGCGCCCGGGGCTTACTGTGATTGACTTGAGCGTCATCAGATACTGCACAAGAGCGCATACATCCCATATGCTCGTCGTCCCGAGCCGGATGAAGGCGGGCGGCGTTACGGTACTGTCCTGGCAGAGATGTACATCCTCACGAGGGCCTCGGAGGCGCCTGGGGCGGTGAGCGGGAAGGTGATGAGCACCGTCTTCGCGTCCGGAGCCGCAGAAGCACCTGCATCTTCGTATTGCTCTCTCCCAGTCCCAGTTTTGCGATGGATCCGTAGCTGTAGGTCCGCAACGGAGGTCAAGAGCGGTGTCTTTGCGCCTGTTGCCCAATTCCGAGCCTGTGCGTCGCGACTCCTCCATGTCATGCAGATCCACTGGCTCATTTATTTCGTTCTTTCCAGGCTGGGGAAGAAAAGCGGACGCTGCGGGCTCACAGCACAGAGCGGAGAACGGCGACGCATGTGTGGTGACTGTACACTCCGGGAAAGCCGCCCGATGTATTTTTGGTAACATTATGTCACGTACAACGTGGCGACAACTCTCACCATGGCGCAGAGCTATGAACTCAACGGTACGTGACCGGTGAAAACCCAGACCCAGCGTGCACTTTGAACTCACGCAAGTATATGTTCTAGTTAAAAGTATCAAGGGGGTGGATGCGAAATACGGAAAAGCACATCTTTGCGTGGCCATTCATGTCGATGGCAAGTGGGTGCACAATACTCACCCAAAGGAGGCTTCGGTGGCGATGTGGAATGATACTACAACCCTGTGAGTCGAAACGATAGATCTATGCTTGCCGGCTTTCTTAGAGATTCCGCAAGATGGGCGGATAACACATCGTCCATCATCGGCCTTCGTGTTCATGATCGCCATAATTGGCGGCACTATGTGCCACTGATGAACGAAAAATGTCTGGCTGAGGCAGAAATTGGGATACGTACCCTACTTGGGGACCAGAAAGGCAAGCGGAATTGATTTTTTATTGGTGCATCACTCTGATACGATCAAATTAGATGTCGATGTCCCACTCAAGTATGTGAAGTCAAAAGCAATGCCGGGGCCCACACTTGTCTTGAGGGTGAGCACCATCGGCAACATCCAAGCGGGTGAACTCGAAATTGCCAACGCCAAAGCGGATGTTGCACCTCTCGAAAGTGGGACGGTGGGGTTCAATGCACTCCAAGTTGCTGGCATGGTACAGAGCAGCAATCTCATGCCTGTGCTGGGAACTCTGCTGGAATCCATCCTCAAGATAGGAGATGAATTTGCAAAGGTGAGCTGCCTCCCTTCCGTGCACCTGCATTTATTAATATGTATCAAACAAGATCCACCCCTTTACCCAGGTTGCATGGACAGCATTGCATTCAGTTTACAAGGTATCTGATGGTTTGACCTAGTTCTCGGTGGATATTAACCGCAAAAATAGGCTGTGCAAAACCAGCAGGAGACAGATGGAAAAATTGTTCAACTAGTCCAAATGATGGCTGAGGTTTATGCCTTCGCTAAGGACACGGATTTGCTCTCTGAAGCGAAGAAGAATCTCGAGGGTACTGTCACCACCATTGCCCAACAAACAGCAAAATGTGCAATGTTTATTAGGGAATACACCGGGCACGGGTTCCTCGGTAGATAATCACACAAATTCTGTCTTCATATACTAACATCATTCATAGTCAGACTTGCAACTGACTTAATGTCTGGCCACACCAAAATGATCGAATATTTTGTTGCTGTTTTGTGGAACTGCAGCAGTCTCTTGACAGGGGACTACGGAAGCACACCGCATTCGTGGCAACGCGCACTGAATCCATGACAAACCAGATTCTGAGAGCTGTCCAGGATTCTGGTGTGTATATATCTCCAATGGTATACCCCACCTCACATCGGAATTAGCCCAATCTGAAAAGCTGCAAACCCTCCGTCCAGCAATCATGAACGCATCCTTACGCCTGCCGTGTTTAGCTGGAACACGTAGTCACCTATTGAGTTTCATTACCACTTGGCTCACCACACCGTCTGATTCAGCCGATTCTGGTAACATTCTCTGGCTGTACGGTGTTGCTGGTGCCGGAAAGAGTACCATAGCTACCTCCATCTCTCAGTACTTCAGCGAGTTGGACAGTCTCGGTGCATTCCTGTTCTTTACTCGTGGTGAGGCAACAAGCAGTCCCAGCTCTGTTATCCCCACAATTGCATTCGGGCTGGCTCAATTGAACACCCATGTCGCATCTGCCATCTGTGCAGGCATTGATGGCTATTCAAATGTGGACAAAGCACCTATGCACAAACAATTCCAGAAGCTCTTGCTTGAGCCCCTCAATGTTGCTCAGGGCCATATCCACCGCCCAATTGTTATCATCCTTGATGCGCTGGATGAGTGTGGAGATCCTGATTCACGGAAGAGTCTTATATCCATACTCGCCAATGACGTCCCCAAACTCCCCAGCATGTTCCGCTTTTTTGTCACCAGCCGCCCTGATTCAGACATTGCTACCATATTTCTAAAGCAACCACAGATTGTCAAGCGGCACCTCGACATCACAGAACCATCAAGTGTACAAGATATCCAGTGTTATATTGTCCATGAGATGGTTGAGATTCGGCAGCGGCACTCAGATTGGGATTTGTCTCCTACATGGCCAGATGAAAAAATGACTTCTCTGGTCGACAGTGCTGCGGGTCTCTTCATCTGGGCTTCAACAGCCATGAAATTGCTGTTAAATGCTTATGATCCAAACAAGTGCCTTGATACTCTCATCCATGAGAAGTCATCCAACCTCGACAGCCTTTATGCTGTTGCCCTCAGAACCACAGGACCTTGGGAAGACAGTGACTTTGCACAAGATGCAGGAGCTGTTTTAGCTGCTGTTGTGCTCGGGAAGGTCCCAATGTCTGATGCAACTATTGATGCCCTCTTAGGTGGGCGAGCCTCTAGCCATATCCTTCCACGACTTGGGTGTGTCTTGCAGTGGGCTCCTCGCCAGGAAGCTCGAATACTACATGCATCATTTGGAGACTATCTTACAGACAGCAACCGTTCTGGCCATGAGCCTTGGTTTATCAACCCTATTGTCCGAGGTCATCAGCTCGCATCTGGGTGTTTGCAGGTCATGAAGGCAGACCTTCGATTCAATATCTGCAGGCTTGAAGACTCCCACATTCGCAATAGCGATGTACATGACTTGCCCAATCACATCACAACTTACATATCCCCCCAATTATCCTATTCCAGCCGCTTTTGGGCTGACCATCTTGATGTTGCTGTTTTTGACAATGGGATACTCCAGGATATCCGGCTTCTTGTCCACAGCAAGTTCCTATATTGGCTTGAAGTTCTTAGTGTCCTACAGGAAACCGCAATTGCAACAAATGCACTTACAACTGCAGCCAAGCTTGCCAAGGTAAGTCTATTGTATAGTCCCGAAAATACTCCAGGTTGTAATCATTCACATGAAAGAATCACGATGAAGCCCTGGTGGATTTTCTAATGGATGCAGTTAAGTTTGTGATTGCATTTGCACCCGCCATTGCATCCAGTGTGCCACACATATACCTTTCTGCAATCCCCCTCACACCCACTGAATCAAAAGTGGCAAAGCAATATTCTGGGTTGTTCATCCGGAAAATAGGTGTCCAAACCTCTGCAGGAGATCACTGGCCCCAACTTCAAACAACAATTGAGGGGCACACAAAAGCTGTTAAATCGGTTGCCTTCTCACCCAATGGGCAATATATTGTGTCTGGCGCTAATGATGGCACGGTACGCATGTCAGATGCACGAACTGGTGCCCTTGTCACCGGGCCATTGGAAGGACACACAGAGGTCACTTCAGTCGCCTTCTCCCCTGATGGAGACCGGATTGTCTCAGGGGGGTTTGCAGATGCCAAATACTTGTCTGGGATGCACAAACTGGTGGGATCATTGCTGGACCCTTTGAAGGGCACAGTACTGGTGTAACTTGTGTTGCTTTCTCGCCACAGGATGGAGAGAGGATTGCGTCCAGTTCCAATGATGGAACTCTGCGCGTGTGGAATGCACGGACTGGCAGTCTCATTGATGGGCCATTTTATGGACACAATGGTGCTGTGACTTCACTCTCCTTCTCCCCTGATGGTCAGCGAATTGTAACTGGGTCAAAGGATGCAACACTTCGCATTTGGGATTTGCATGCAGAGTCCGGTGTGGCAGCTATGTTGGCAGGGTATACCAAGACCGTCTTTGCTGCAGGCTTCTCATCTGACATGGATAAACAAAGTCGATCATTTGATACACTGACAGATGCACTTGTCCTCCGAGGGCATGGGGGTCCTGTTAGGTCTGTCTCCTTCTCACCGCATGGGACATGGATCGCCTCTGGGTCGGACGATGCCACAATACACATGTGGGATGCATATTCGGGAGCCCTTGTCAGTCCACTGATCAATGGGCACACCTCGTCCATTTATTGTGTTGTGTTTTCACCTGGCGGGGAGCGCATAGTGTCTGGGTCCAAAGACAAAACAGTGCACGTGTGGGATGTGCAAACAGGCACGCTGGTCGCTGGTCCATTCCGAGGGCACAGTGATGCAGTGTGGTCTGTTTCCTTTTCGCCTGATGGGGAGCGGGTCGTCTCTGGGTCGGCAGACCACATGGTGCGCATTTGGAACACACAGGTCACATCCACAAACTCCATCTTGAAACAACATCTGCCAGACAGACACATTGGTCCTGTCTTTACTGTCGCTTTCTCTCCTGATAAACAGCAGATCATCTCTCACTCCGATGACCAATCACTGTGTGTGTGGGATGCGCGAACGGGTGCCCTTGTTGATGGGCCATTGAACACACACATTCATTTGGATGCTTTTATCCCTGGAAAGTCTTGCATCTCTTTCTCACCCAATGGGCCACGGGTCGCGACTGCATTCAATGACATGGTTTACATTTGGGATCTGCATGCACAACCAACTGTGGCAGATTTATTGAAAGATCACATCAACATGGTGTTCTCTGCGGGCTTCAGAGTTATTTCTGCTGCTGAACCTATAATGTCAGAAAGCATTGAATGTACTGTTGCTCCCACCTTCCAACAGAATCATGCTGTTTATCCCCTTGCCGATGCTGAGCAGAGCATATCAAGAGCTATCACGGATACGTCAACAGATGTACTTGTCCTCCAAGGGCACGGGAGTCTTGTTAGGTCTGTCTCCTTCTCACCAGACGGGAAGCAGATTGTCTCTGGGTCGGATGACCAAAAGATACGTGTGTGGGATACGTATTCGGGAGCCCTTGTCGGTCCGCTGATCGAGGGGCACACCTCGGACATTTATCGTGTTGTCTTTTCACCTGGTGGGGAGCGGGTAGCATCTGGGTCCACTGACAACACAGTGCGTGTGTGGGATGTGAAAACAGGTGCACTGGTTGCTGGCCCATTCCAAGGGCACAGTGCTGCAGTGCGCTCTGTCTCCTTTTCGCCTGATGGGGAGTGGATTGTTTCTGGGTCAAAAGACACTACAGTCCGGGTCTGGGATGCACGGACGGGTGCACTGATCGCTACGCTACTTGAGGGGCACACCAGACCTGTCCAATCTGTCGCTTTCTCGCCAGATGGAAAATGGATTGCTTCTGGTTCCTGGGACAGAACAGTGCGCTTGTGGGATGCACATAACCTCGCAGCAGTGCCGAGATTATTTGAGGGGCACAGCGGACCAGTTTTCTCTGTTGCCTTCTCTCCAGACAGTCAACGGGTTGCCTCTGGTTCTTGGGATAGAACAATTCGTTTCTCCGAGGTTTGTGACACGTGTTGGCATCCACCATCATGCTGATCTTTGTGAACAGATCCAGGCTGACAGTATCTTACACCGCCCATTTGAAGGTAACTGGACACTCAAGGACGGATGGATATTGGACCCTGCATCTCATCTCATACTTTGGGTCCCAGCTTGGCTGCGTGAAGGGCTCTATTTTCCGCACAATTCCCTCGTCATCTCCTCATCCGCAACAAAGTTGGACTTCAGTGACTTTGCACATGGGGAATCATGGCAGGAATGTATCAAGAGTCTCCACTTGGTGCATTCATAGTTTTGTATGAGGTGAGCTCAATGGGAGCTCAGCATCAATGAGATACTTAAATTCCTGTTACAGTTAGGTTCACAAACAAATCTGTGATGAGCTCTGGCAGGTTCGGATGTGTATGTTTTAGTGGCTGTAGTATTCACTCCACTTTGTTTCTCTTTCGCAAAAATAAATATAAGTACTGTTATTATTTTGATCAAAGTTCGTCAGTAGGTCTCAATCCCGCACCACCATGTTTCCTCCCCTTCTGTGCGCAGCAGCATTAATAATGTCTGCTGCTTCTCGGATATCTGAGGAAGATTCAAACAAGATTCGGAACAGAGTGAATTAAATCGAACCATGTAGGTTGGCGTCGTGACGAACCACCCAGGAACGTTCAACCACGGGCTTATATCAACCACCAAGGAGGCGGCCGTAGGCCATATTGAATTTTTTTCTTCTTGCCGAGGTGGCCTGATCCCGAATAAGAGAACAGAAGGAAATTAAAGGGAAGGAAATAATCGAGGATGATAGATCTAGCTCACTCATTATGAGTGCCTGGTCGGGCTTCAAGCCCGAGCAGAACCTGCGAGCCGACTTTGAGTGTAGACGGGATCAAGGTTGGGCTCAAGATTTTGGGAGACTCACGACCCGGGGGCTTGAGGTACATGCTTGAATATCTGTATGTTTGCGCCGAAACGGTGCTTTTAAATGGCCTCAGATATATCTCAGAGCCAAGAATCTTACATCTAATTTTGAACTATAACAGACGATGTTTGAGCGGAATCTGATAGTTTGAACCATCGAGTACTCGGTTTCTGGGGTTGGAAATATTTCCCGTGTCTGCTTCGAGCTTCGAGCGAGTGATTTGTCAATGTAAAATGTCGAAATTATTTCATCGCAAGCAGAGGAAGAAATCCCGCGGTCAAGCCCGGGCCTAAGCACCGACCCAGGCAGTTGTAGGGCTGGGTGCCGTGCCCGTTACTGGTACAGCCGTCGTAATGATGGCTACGCATTGGACATGGCTGTTCACCTGATGGCCGTCGAGTGGGAAATCCCGAGCCTCAACGGGACGGGTCGGGACGGCCGTAACGGGTCTACGGCCATATGTTAGAAAAACCGATTTTCCAAGCGTTGCAGGCCTGCGATGACAGAACGAGACTACTGTAATGTTAATTTAATACCACTCATAGGCTCGTTACCAGCCGTCATAGTGATGAACTATTGACGAACAAGTAAGTAATACTTACTATAACGGCTGGTGGCACTTAGCCGTGAGTTGACATATGCGAAATTCAAACTCCGCATATACCATATTAGGTTACCGTCGGCTGTTGAACCGCCATCAATGTACCCCTATTTAGCGCTATCTTTAATCGATCGCGCACATTTCGTGTCTTACTTTCGTGTCTTACTTCCATGTCTGCCCAATCCAATGCCCAAGAACCCTCCAACAAGCCACCAAACCCTCCCAAGAAGTTCAAAACTGCTCGGAAATACAAGCCGGAGGAGATTGACCTTGATCTCCTTGCAAAGAAGGCAGCCGAGGTTTTATCCGCAAGCCATTTCAATTCCAACTCGAAGCCGCGGCTGCCATTCTGCGTGGGGAGGATTTGATTATAGATGTTGGGACTGGGGCTGGGAAGACATTGTGCTTCACCCTGCCCTTGCTATTGAACACTGAGGACATTTCAATGATTGTCTCTCCGCTCAGTGCCCTCATGATAGACCAGGCAGGTTTCACTTTCATTCTATCGATTTATGTCTGAATCAACTGGTACAGGCAGCATCCTCAAAGATTCCCACTGTTGCTGTCTGCAGTGAGACTTTGACCCGACTTGGTTCCGACAATAGTAAGTATTACGTGCTTGCTCGTCAATACTACGGGTACTATAACGGCTGGTAACGAGCCTATACCACTCACTTCGTTGGTTTTGGTACGCAAGTCCGATTTCAGGTACGACTTCGGAGAGAAGACACTCAATGGAGGAATAAGATTGCCTAGAACCTCAAATGAGAACCTGACACGCCTAGCAATGTATTTGGGGTATTATCCTTCCTTTGCGCATAAGGACCGAAATATTGAGTCGTAGTTGAACCTCGGCAATCATGTTCGGGAGGTGCCGAGGGTTGCACAGAACGAGGGTTGTGGGTACACTGAAGGTTAATAACTGAAGAAATGATGTGGAATATATGCCCACTGGAAGACGGAAGACATCTTCAAAAATATATTGGCTCCAGCAATTGTTTCGAAGGCAAAAACGATAGAGCCGTTCGACGACCGTCACGGCCGTTCTCTGACGGGCCGTCGAGGCATCAACCCGTCCCGTAACCGTCGCGTTGCAGGAGAAAAATCTTCAACGGGGCGGTACGGGTACCCGTTCGACGGATGCCGTAGAACTGTCGCGACGGGCACGGCGCGCAGCCCTAAGCAGTTGGCAGGTTTGGCTCAGGGTTTTTTCGAGCCCAGGCCCGCTCTGACCTAACACAAGCGCGGACTTTCGAGCGCGACCCGCCCCACTGCACACCGACCGGCGACATGAGAATACCATATCGGCAGGGCATCAGTAACCAATAATTGTCCAGAGCCGACAATGTGGTTGAGATCAAGAGCCTATTTGGCTGTGCTTTATCGCATCGATGCTGACCCGACAACTACAAAATAATGGTCTACCTCGGTACCCTGCCGCTCTACAGCCGATGCCCCCACAGCTAAAACAGTGTCATTCCTGCAACGGGCAGCTTACTTTCGCTTGTATAGCTGCTTAAAGCGCAGCGAGTGCTGCTTCCGCCTCGGCATCCGCTGTACCAGCAGCGATACCAACGCCTCCAGAATCGGACCGATTCGGACGCAGAGCTTGAGCTTCGAAGCACCGGATCTGAATCCAATGAGTCCGGCCTTGACCGACCCCGCTGTTCCTCCGCTAGCAGGTGTAATAGCGATATCAATGCCTCCAGCTCGGGTGTCTTGAAGCTCAGGATCCCCCGGCTCCGCCGTCGACAGAACATGCGGCTTCCCTTTCCCGGCGATACCTCTACCACCAACTCCTACCCGGATCCGCGGACACCTCCCCCTACAGACCCGCCGCTCTCGCTCCCCCCGCAGGCATACGATGTGTGGCCCGCGTCGAAATCCTCCGCTCCCTCGACATCAACAGACCCCGCCGACCCCCCTCCCGCTTCTCCACCAGCAGGTATACCCCCGCCCTCCTCCAAGTCGCCCTCTGCGCCGCCGCAGACGAGGAACAGCGCCTCGCCCTCCAGGCCGCGCTAGAAGTGTCCCTCCCCGTGCCATTCCAAGGCTCTGAAGGTGTGTCGCATCGCCATTTCGTTTTCGATGCGAATTCTCTGTGACCGTCGCTGAATCTCGCACGCAGAACTACAACCGCGCCCTAGGCGATGGCTCTGCCGTCCCCTTCGAGCCCGTGCCCTTCCCGGACGACTCCCTTCCCGGACGGCTCCCTCCCCGATGCGAATCCGAGCGTGAGTCCACATCTTCTCCTCATCCAATCTCCTCCACCGATCTCTTCTTTGCCTTCGCCATCCTACCTTCCTTCCTTCCTTTTCTTCCTTTCTCCTCATGCAATTTTTGGACACACAAATCTCACTCACGCGTGCCTCCCTCCTCACGTGCAGACGCCCACGCCGCTCATGAGCGTCGCCGCCATAGACGGGCTCGAGACCACCGAGCTCGTGGAATATTGCAATCGGTACTACCCTCGGCGCGTATACACCGTATCCGGGGCCGGGGCCGGGCTGGGGGCGGACGGGGCGGACGAGCGGGAAAGGGAGAGCGAGAGGGCGCAGAGGATAGGATACGGGATGTGAGGGTGAGGTGGCTGTTGGGTGGGTTGGTGCTGGGGATGGGGGGTGGCGACTGTACTGGGGATGGCGGTGGCGGTGGGGGC
The DNA here is from genome assembly GCA_029378375.1 of Mycena olivaceomarginata. Taxonomy (NCBI): domain Eukaryota; kingdom Fungi; phylum Basidiomycota; class Agaricomycetes; order Agaricales; family Mycenaceae; genus Mycena; species Mycena olivaceomarginata. The sequence goes on along the minus strand of JARKIC010000789.1, from coordinate 139,296 downwards.
GAGGAGGACGACAAGGGTGCGAGTGCGAGCGGGAATAGAGGGGAAGATGGGCCAGCCCCAGACCCGGCGTACGCGGCGTTGGGGTTGTGATGAGATGATATGTTATTGCGTGGACCATGGCCGCCCTTGGGATTTTGGCACTTGGACTTTGAGCAATGTACCTATTTATTTGCATACTACATACGCTACTGTACCACTTTGCGCTACACAATGTATCTACTCCGCTCCAATCTGAATCGTATAATCTTTCCGTCTTTCCGAAGCGCAGAGCCAGAATAAGTCGCCTGCCGGATTTGGCAGAAAACGAAACGTGCAAGCCAGATGAGAATCGAAATTCGTAGTCCCGGTCCGTCCGTCTTTAAATTCTCTGTAGGGCTCAGGCGGCGGCTCTTGCCCATTCCCTGGCGCAGATGAGGGAAGTGTGATAGGCGTTGGCGCGCCCACCCGTCGCCTCCAGGCCCGAAATTTGATCGACTGCTCGCCTTGCAACAGCACAAGCGGCGGGGGCGAGGAGGCGTCCGCGCGCAGGCGCAGGTCGTCGTCGTCGTCGGCGTACGGGCGCACCGCGGCTGTACCCGTTCCCCGGACTGCTTCGCTCCGTCTCCTCCTCTCCCTCACCGCGGCGCTGGTCGTCAGAGTGCGGAAACGACGTGCGACCGTACCCCCCTACACCACAGCGACCGGAACCATCGCAATCACCTCGTTCTCCATGCCCTCCCCGTGCCCCACCGCCCACCCGTCTGCCCCGTCCCCGCCCGTGTGTCCCCCGCCCAGTACAGTACGCCTCGGAGCGCGCACGCGCCCCGCCCTGCATCGTATGCGTGTCCGCATTCGTCTTCGCGGTCCTGATGGGGCGCGCGCAGGGTGCAGGTGCGCAAGGTCGGCGCGTCGCAGAAGAGGCGCCGTTAGCGTGCGCTACGACCGAGGAGGGAGCGAAAAAAACGCCGGATTGTGCACGAGATGGTTATCGTACAGGAGACCAAAAGCGCAGTACTAGTATATCCCCTGAGTCGGAGGGCAGTGTGCGTGTGTGGTTTTCCTGCGCCGGGGAGTAGGTCGAAACTGGATAGTGGAAGGAAAAGTCGAGTCCGCCTTGTGGAGGGCCGAGAGGATGCCGACTCGGGGTGGGTATCTGAAGTGAACGCGGACCTCCGAGAGCACTAGCGGCGGGTCCGCAAGACGTATTTCAGAGCGAGCCACGAAAAATTGTCGGAGCAGGACGTCCTCGTCGTTGCGGATATTGAATTGGAGAAACGCAAAGCTGAGAAAGGAAGTAAGTATGAGGCTCAATTACTCGGCGAGTCGTGCACGGCTTGTCTTCAAGTGGTAGCTTGTATGGCCGGGGCACGACATTGGGATTCTGAGAAGGATACACCGTCAGCGAATCAGTGAGCGAATGAGAAAAGACTTACAATAAAATGCACCTGTCACAATTATTCGTCTCCAGCCTCGCTCTGGGCGGCGTCAACCCTAACTCGAACCAGAAATCTCTCGAATCGAAATCCGCCCAAGCAATTCCGTATTGCTCAGAAGGACAAGGACATTCCCTTCCCGCATCAGCTCGCGCACCCACACACCGCGGGCCCACCGCTGCCCCGCAGCCTTGGCAGAGTCGGTATGCACGCCGGCCAAGATCGTGCGGGCGAGGTCGAGCCCGTGGATCAGGTGCAGGCTGCCCTGTCGTGAGGGACACCGATGAGCGAACACTGCGCCTCAGATGGAGATCAGTCGCTCACCTTGCCTGCCAGCGCGTCTGTTCTAGGAATAGTAGGAACCAGTTGCGCACCACGCGCTGCCGCCCCACAGCTCCGCGAGATTGGGTACGACCGTTGGCGCTACGGACGGCGAGAGCTCGACTTCGGCGTTGGCGCGGCCAGTGCCCGTGAATTCGGAATGGCGGTCATAGAAGAGGGAGCTTGGATGCTGCACAAGAGCGCACGTATATCCCAGATGCTCGTCGTTCCGAGCTGGATGCTGCTGGATGAGTCCGGCTCAAGTCTTTTCAAACTCCGCAATCGGCTGTGTGACACATTCCGAACCTTGCTTCCACAATCTTTCCAATCCACTTCAGCGATTCGCGAAGGACCCCACCGCGCTCTTGTACAGTACCCTTCCAAATTGATTCTCTTTTTAACCGGCGTTTGAGATCGCTTCCGATTTGATCGGCGACCAGCCAGAAATAGCCGTGACACGGACAGATCGTACAACGTGCAAACAACGTGTCGACAACTCTTAGCAACTCTCTCTCACCATGGCGCAGAGCTACGAACTCAACGGTACGTGAACGACAAAACCCAGACCCAGTGTGTACTTTGAACTCACGCAAGTATATGTTCTAGTTAAAAGTATCAAGGGGGTGGACGCGAAATACGGAAAAGCACGCCTTTGCGTGGCGATTCATGTTGATGGCAAGTGGGTGCACAACACTCACCCAAAGGAGGCTTCGGTGGCAATGTGGAATGATACTACAACCCTGTGAGTCGAAACAATAGATCTATGCTTGCCGGCTTTCTTAGAGATTCCGCAAGATGGGTGGATAGCTCATCATCCATCATCGGCCTTCGTGTTCATGATCGCCATAATTGGCGGCACTATGTGCCGTTGATGAATGAAAAATGTCTGGCTGAGGCAGAAATTGGGATACATACCCTACTTGAGGACCAGAAAGGCAAGTGGAATTGATTTATTTATTCGCGTGCCGATCTGATATGATGATTTCAGATGTCGATGTCCCACTCAAGTATGTGAAGTCAAAAGCAATGCCGGGGCCTACACTCGTCTTGAGGGTGAGCACCATTGGCAACATGCAAGCGGGTGAACTCGAAATTGCCAACGCCAAAGCGGATGTTGCACCTCTCGAAAGCAGGGCAGCGGGATCCACTGAACTCAAAGTTGTTGGCGCAGTACAGAGCAGTGATTTCATGCCAGCACTGGGAAGCTTGCTGGAATCCATCTTCAAGATAGGAGATGAATTTGCGAAAGTGAGCTGCCTCCCTCCTGTGTTCTTGCATTTATTAATATGCATCAAACAAGATCCACCCGGTAACCCAGGTTGCATGGACGGCATTGCATGCAGTTTACAAGGTATCTGATGGTTCAACATAGTTTTTGGTGTATATTAACCGCAAAAATAGGCTGTGCAAAACCAGCAGGAGACAGATGGAAAAATTGTTCAACTAGTCCAAACAATGGCTGAGGTTTATGCCTTTGCGAGGGATGTGGATTCGCTCTCTGCAGCGAAGAAGCATCTTGAAGATACTGTCACCACCATTGTCCAACAGACGGCAAAATGTGCGATATTTGTTAGAGAATACACTGGGCATGGGTTCCTCGGTAGATAGTTAAACAAATCCTATCTTCATATTATTGACACCCTTAATAGGCAGACTTGCAACTGACTTGATGTCTGACCACATGAAGACAATTCAAGATTTTGCTGCCACTTTTGTAGAGCTCCAGCAGTCTCTTGACAGAGGACTACGGAAGTACACTGCATTTGCAACAGCACACATTGAGTCTATGACAATCCACACCAAGTCTATGACAAGGCAGATTCAGGAAACAGTCCAGGATTCTGGTGTGTATATATCTCCATTGATATATCTGCACCCTCACACCACAAGTAGCCCAATCTGCAAAACTGCAAACCCTCCGTCCAGCCATCATGGATGCATCCTTGCACCTGCCATGTCTAGCTGGAACACGTCATGATCTACTGAGTTTCATCACCACTTGGCTCACCGCACCACCAGATTCGGCCGACTCTGGTAACATTCTCTGGCTCTACGGTGTTGCCGGCGTCGGAAAGAGTACAATAGCTACCTCTGTCTCCCAGCACTTGAGGGCCTTGAACAGTCTTGGCACATTCCTGTTCTTCACTCGTGGCAACTTGGCAACGAGCAATCCCAGCTCTGTTATTCCCACAATTGCATTTGGGCTGGCTCAATTGAACGCCCATCTTGCATCCGCCATCTGTGCGGGTATGGATGGCTATTCAAATATGACGATGGCTGAACAATTCCAGAAGCTCTTGCTTGAGCCCCTCAATGATGCTCAGGGCCATATCCACGGTCCAATTGTTGTCATTCTTGATGCACTGGATGAGTGTGGAGATTCTGCTTCACGGAGGATTCTTGTCTCCATACTCGCCAATGACTTTCCAAAACTCCTCAGCATGTTCCGCTTTTTTGTCACCAGCCGTCCTGATTCGGATATTGCTACCACATTTTTCATGCAACCAAGAATCATTAAGAGACACCTTGACATCACAGAACCATCCAGTGTACAAGATATCCAGCTTTATATTGACCATGAGATGGTTGAAATTCGGCAGCAGCACTCGGCTTGGAAATTGTCTCCTACATGGCCGGACGAAAAAATAACTTCTCTGGTCGACGGTGCTGCAGGTCTCTTCATCTGGGCTTCAACAGCCATGAAGTTGCTGTTAAACACTTATGATCCAAACAAGTGCCTTGATACCCTCATCCATGGGAAGTCATCCACCCTTGACAGCCTTTATGCTGTTGCCCTCAGAACCACAGGACCTTGGGAAGACAGTGACTTTGCACAAGATGCAGGAGCTGTTTTAGCTGCTGTTGTGCTTGGGAAGGTCCCAATGTCTGATGCAACTATTGATGCCCTCTTGCATGGGAGCTTCTCCAGCCCTATCCTTGGACGACTTGGGTGTGTGTTGCAGTGGGCTCCTGGCCAGGAGGCTCGAATACTGCATGCATCATTTGGAGACTATCTTACAGATAGTAAGTGTTCTGGCCATGAACCTTGGTTTATTAACCCTATAGTCCAAGGTCACAAGCTTGCATCTGGATGTTTACAGGTTATGAAGGCAGGCCTTCAATTCAATATCTGCAGGCTTGAAGACTCGCACATGTGCAATAGCAATGTGCATGACCTGCCAAATCACATCACGACCTACATATCTCCCCAGCTGTCCTATTCCAGCCGCTTTTGGGCAGACCATCTTGAAACTGCTGATCATGACAATGGGTTGCTTGAGGATATCCGGCTTTTTGTCTACAGTAAATTCCTATATTGGCTTGAAGTTCTCAGTGTCCTACAGGAAATCCCAATTGCCATAAATGCACTTTTAGCTGCAGACAAGTTTGTCAAGGTAAGTCTATCGTGCAGTCCCGAATACTTCAATTTGTAATTGTTCGCATGACAGAAACACGACAAAGCCCTGGCAGATTTTCTAATGGATGCAGTTAAGTTTGTGATCGCATTTGCAGCTGCCATTGCATCCAGTGCACCACACATATATCTTTCTGCAGTCCCTCTTGCACCCATCGAATCAAAAGTTGCAAAACAGTTTTCTGGATTGTTTATCCGGAAAATAGGTGTCCAAACTTCTTCAGGGGATCACTGGCCCCAACTTCAAACAACAATTGAGGGGCACACAAAAGCTGTTGTTTCAGTTGCCTTCTCGCCTGATGGGCAATATATTGTGTCTGGTGCTAATGATGGCACGGTATGCACCTGGGATGCACGAACTGGTGTTCTTGTCACTGGGCCATTGGGAGGACACACATCTGTCACTTCTGTTGCCTTCTCCCCTGATGGAGACCGGATTGTATCAGGGGGGTTTGAAGATGCCACAATACTTGTCTGGGATGCACACACTGGTGGGATTGTTGCTGGACCCTTCAAGGGGCACACTGCCGCAGTGACTTGTGTTGCCTTTTCGCCGCTGGATGGAGAGACAATTGCATCCAGTTCCAATGATGGAACTATGTGCTTGTGGAATGCACGGACTGGCAGCCTCATTGATGGGCTATTTGATGGTCACAATGATTCTGTGACTTCACTCTCCTTCTCACCTGACAGTCAGCGAATTGTAACTGGGTCACATGATGCTACACTTCGTGTTTGGAATTTGCATGCAGAGTCCGGTGTGGCAGCTATGTTGGCGGGGTATACCAAGACTGTGTTTGCTCCAGGATTCTCATCCAATTCAGTGAATACACCAACAGAACTTGTTCTCCAAGGGCACGAGGATAGTGTTCTTTCTGTTGCCTTCTCACCAGATGGGACACGGATTGTCTCTGGGTCGGCTGACACAACAATACGCGTGTGGGATGCGCATTCAGGTGCCCTTGTTGATCCACTGATCAACGGGCACACCTTGAAAGTTCGTTCTGTCGTCTTTTCGCCTAGTGGGGAGCAGATAGTGTCTGGGTCCGCTGATGAAACAGTGTGCGTGTGGGATGTGCAAACAGGTGCACTTGTTGCTGGCCCATTCCGAGGACACAGTGATGATGTGTTCTCTGTCTCCTTTTCACCTGATGGAGAGCGGGTCGTCTCTGGGTCGGGAGATCACATGGTGCGCATTTGGAATGCACAGGTCATCCCCGCAAAGTCCCTCTTGAAACAATCTCTGCCAGTCGGACATGATAGTCCTGTTGATCTTGTTGCTTTCTTCCCTGATGGACAGCAGGTTGTCTCTCGCTCCCATGACGAAGTGCTGTGCATGTGGGATGCACAAACGGGTGCCCTCGTTGATGGACCATTGAAAGCACGTATTCCTCAGACTTCAGCTGCCAGTATCTGCTTCTCATCCAATGGTCTGCGGGTTGCGACTGCATTCAAGGATGTGATTTCCATTGACGACCCGTACATACAGCCGACTGTGGAAGATCTAATGAAAAGTCACATTGATATGGTGTTCTCCATTGGCTTCAGAGTTTTGTCTGACACTGAACCTATGGTGTCAGCAGGCATTGAACATACTGTTGCCCCTGCCTTCCGACACAATAGTGCTGTTTATTCCATCGCCGATGGTGAACAGAGTGTCTCCAAAGCTGCCGTGGATGTGCCAACAGATGCACTTATCCTCCGAGGGCACAAGCATACTGTGAAGTCTGTCTCCTTCTCACAAGATGGGAAGTGGATTGTCTCTGGGTCAGCTGACACAACAATAGGTGCGTGGGATACGTATTCGGGAACCCTTGTCAATCGCCTAATCGGGCACACCTCAAGTGTTTGTTGTGTCGTCTTTTCACCTGGAGGGGAGCGGATAGTCTCTGGGTCCGAGGACAAAACAGTGTGCGTGTGGAATGTGCAAACGGGCACACTGGTCGCTGGCCCATTCCGAGGGCATGATGATATAGTGCAATCCGTCTCATTTTCACCTGATGGGGAGTGGGTCGTCTCTGGGTCTCGGGACACTACGGTCCGGGTTTGGGATGTGCGGACGGATGCGCTGATTGCTACACTGCTTGGAGGGCACACCAGAGACATCAACTCCGTCGCCTTCTCGCTGGACGGAAAATGGATTGCTTCTGGTTCCCGTGACAGAAAAGTCTGCTTGTGGGATGCACACGACCTCGCAGCAGTGCCGAGATTATTTGAAGGGCACGGCGGACCAGTTCTCTCTGTTGCCTTCTCTCCAGACAGTCAACGGGTTGCCTCTGGTTCTAGGGATAGGACAATTCGTGTTTCTGAGGTTTGTAACACGCACATTGGTATCCACTGTCACTGGCATACTGAAATAAATGAACAGATCCAGGCCGACAGTATCTCACACCGACCATTCGGAGGTAGCTGGACACTCAAGGAGGGATGGATATTAAACCCTGCATCACATCTCATACTTTGGATCCCGGCTTGGCTCCGTGAAGGGCTTTATTTTCCACAGACTTCCCTCGTCATCTCCTCATCCGCAACAACAAAGTTGGACTTCACTGATTTTGCGCATGGGGCATCATGGCAGGAATGTATCAAGAGTCTTCACTTGGTGCATTCGTAGTTTTGTATGAGGTGAGCTCAATGGGAGCTCAGCATCAATGAGATACTTAAATTCCTGTTACAGTTAGGTTCACAAACAGATATATGATGACCTCTGGCGGGTTCGGATGTGTATGTTCTAATACGATAGGTGTTTTAATAGCTGTAGTATTCACTCCACTTTGTTTCTCTTTCGCAAAAATAAAAATAAAAACTATTATTATTGATCAAAGTTTGTCAGTAGGTCTTAATCCTGCACCACCATGTTTCCTCCCCTTCTGTGGGTGGCAGCAATAATAATGTCTGCTGCTTCTCGGATATCTGAGGAAGATTCAAACAAGGTTCTGAACAGAGTGAATTATATCAAACCATGTAGGTCGGTGTCATGACGAACCACCCAGGAACGGCCGCAAGCTTATGTCAACCACCCGGCGGTTTTCGATTCCTTGAACCTTGAAAGTTTTGTCCAGGACAGCGTTCAGGTCTGTGGAGGTAAAACAGTGACTGGCTTATTCGGATACAAGAAACTATCAAACTTGGATAAAAGATTGTTGGTTCGAACATGCAGTCCTAGGAAATTTGGACGGCTGGGAGGACCCGGATGCGAGATTGTTAAAGACTACGTAAGGAGTGGACGTAGAAACTGCATACGGAGGCGGGTGCAGGCCATATTGAATTTCTTTCCTGCTGAGGTGGCCTGGAATGGGAGAACGGAAGGAAAGGAAGGAAAAGAACCGGTTCTCGTCCTGCATGCGCTTGCCTTCTCTCGGCCTGTGTTCTTTTCGCTATTCTTGTTCCAAAGCATCATAAAGATCGGTAGTTGTACATACGTTGGCAGCTCTGTTCAAGGTTTGCATCCATACCCTGTTCAAATTAATTACGGGTAAGTCGCAATGAAGCTGTCAGGGTATCCCCCCTAGAACGACTTACCCTGCTAATCCGAATCCAAACTGACCCAGTATTCCGGCCCAACTTCTCAGTCCTCCGGGCTTTGAGCCTCACCCGCTTGTCCCACCCAGATTGAACCTCGGGGCTATAATTGACAGAAGATCATACTTGTACTCTTGAGCAGCCAGCCGTCCTGGGGCCTGATGATAATGGGAGCTGCGACGAAGATTTCGGCCCAACAGTGTCACGTTCAACCTACTTACTTCGACTTCGGCAATCTCGGGCTGAATTTCAACCAAGGTTCCAACGAGTTCAAAGTCAACAGTCACCGCTGGAAAGTGAGCACTATGGACTAGGGTGACTTGGAGCAGCACGGACTTAGCTTTAGTCTTGCCCACTACCTGGCGCGCAGATTCAATATGTTCGACTTTGTGTGGAAATCTTTTGTCTGTCAACGTTCAAGTCAGACCCTGTCGACTTTGCGGACAGTTGCAACTCCGACTTATGCGAAATTGCGATTGACCAATTTCCCGCAATGTAATGTAAGTCGTTGGTTGCATTCTTGCGGAATTTGACTCATGGCTCGGGCTTTGTATTGTGCTGAATATTTTTTCTTCGTGTATTGTGCACAAAAATGAATGTGCATCGAGGCCGCAATGGACAACTTTAAAGTGGTGCCACTTGCTCACAGAGAACTCGATGTGCAAAGATACATAATTGCCCCGAACTGCCGAGTTGCGTCTTGTACTCGAAGCAGTCGGGACCATCCTCTTCATCTCACCAGTAGTGGCAGATTAAGGTCCAGAAACACCGCCGGCTAGTCCGCCAACGGGCGCAAACCGCGCTCACAGTCCACGGGACGAATTCGAATTCGGTGGCTAGATGCGGTGGTTGGGTAAATGATATAATCTCGATTGGATTTGGAATGCGACAAAGGTGTGAAAGAGCATTCGAGATTTATCTAACCCGTCCTCCACCAGAAGTTTGTTTGTAAAGACCGGAGGAGTGCTATTTTGAATCGTGATCCAAGGTGGCTGGCTGGCTATTATAGTCATGCACATCGGTTGCAGAGAATATTTGCCGCAGAGGCAGAGAAAGTATTTGGGGTGCCAGTCGTTGAGGAACGGAGTGTCTCTGTCTGAGTCTGGAATGTCGTGCAATGCGACAGTGGAGATCAAAGGAGGCAAAACCACATCAGAGGGACTGAAGATCTGGGCGCAAAGAAAAGGATTTCGTCATTGATTCTACCAATGATTGAATAATCAAGGATGATGGATCCAGCTCAGTCACTAGTATGAGTGCCTGGTCGGGCTCAAGATTTTGGGAGACCCGCGACCCGGGGCTTGAACGCTTGAGCCCGGGTCGGGGTACATCCTTGAATATTGGACTCGCATATTGGTACAGTTCAATGCACTGAAAAAGTATTTTGAAATGGCCACAGATATATTTCAAGAGCCAAGAGTCTTACATCTAATTTTGAACCACAGCAGACGAGGATTGAGCAGAATCTGGCCAACAATGGTTTGATGGACTTGGAAATGTAACCTGAAATATCGAGAACTCGGTTTCTGGGTTGGAAATATTTCCCGTGTCTGCTAGTGAGTAATTCGTCAAGTAACGCTATAAAATGTCGAAATTACTTTATCGCAGGCAGAGGCAGAAATCCCGCAGTTAAGCCCGGGCCTAACCCCCGACCCAAGCAGTTGGCAGCCTGAGGTTGGGCTCAGAACACAAGCGTGGGCTTTCGAGCCCGACCCGACCCGCACACCGACCGGCGACATGAGAATACTGTGTTGGCAGGGCGTAAGTGTGGGAAATCAGGTCACGCAGTAGTTTGAGCCAACCAGGATATATTCGATGCCGAAAGAGAGGGCGCCGGGGGATACAGGAAAGCTAAGTTATGTGTCGATATATGCGGAATATAAGTAGGTGGTGGAGAGACAGAAAGGGGGGGTAGGCAGGCAGTATCAAGGGGATGGATATGGAATTCGGGGAAAGCGGCGCGCAACCGATCACTTTCTCAACAGTAAGTAATCAGGAGCCCAACAGGAGCCGACAATGTGGTTGCAAACTCTATTTGGCTGTGCTTTATCGTAACGAGACTGACCCCGACGAGAACCACAAAATAGAGTCCGTAGTAGAAGAGTCCAGACGACTAAGGACCGGTGGCGCCTGTCAAATGACGCTTTGCTTCTATTACATCCACCCATTATGTACATTGCGCCATCAGGGCGCTAAGCCTCTCAATCCAAACAGCGGACCGCATCAGGGCGCATCAATCCGGACAGCGGCTCCCGGTCATGGTCACAGAGTCACTATCACGTGTATGCAGCCGATTTGACGCCGATCACAGAAATCACGGCAATCACATCCGGCATGCACTGCATCCTTGTTCGGCACAACACTACTTGGGACAACTCTCACCGGCGTCACTTCAACTTCCCTAGATTCCCTATGAGCTCCGTGCAGTCACAATCAATCATATCTTGACTTCACCTATGCTCTCGTCTCGTTGACAATACTGTATACAGTATCGCGCGCTTCCCACGGCCGGATGATATCGAACTTGGTCTTTCTCTTCGACACCAACTTCACCCTTCGCCTAGCGCCATCACCCCGACCACGCAAGGTGAGTGGGTCATTTCTAATTTGTTCAAGTCCTTTACAGCGCTTTGCAAAATTGATGACAGTCGCCATCGAAAAAAAACAAAGAAACAAACTTTTGATATCCTGTGATAAACACCATTTCCCGCCCTCTGCACGGTTTCTAGTGATTTTTTGAGGGTGCAGGAGTGATTCCCATCGACCAAACTCCCATTTAGCGCGGTTGAACCGCCAAAAACGGATCACGGGCCAATCGCTGCATCGTTCGGCACTGGATCAAATGGTACGTACTTGCGTGCTTCTTCTTCGCTTCCTGCTTTTCGTCTCCCACTGGTGTCTCTCGTCGACTATCATCCTCTACCACTTGTCCTCGAACAATAGCATCATGCCTGGCCGCGTCGTACAAGCCCAAGTCAAATTGGCTGCCATGAATCTTTTTGAGCGGGATATCCTACCACTTGCCGACATCCTTGACATCGTCGGGTTCTCCGAATCTACTTTTTGGCGCACGAGAAAGCTCTGGAGAGAGACAGGATGGGTGGAGAAGCCTAAAAGTACGACATCTGGGCGCCGCAGACTTCTCCATCGCGATGATCTGGACTACATCATGAATCTTGTCCGAGCCCGCCCGGACTGGTTCTTGACGAGTTACTCAAACTGCTCCAGCACAATCGCCATATTTCTGTACATTTCACCACTATTTTTCGCGAGCTCGAGCGCTTAGGGATGTCGAGAAAAAAGTTGAAGAAAGTCGCGAAGGAGCGCAATGAGAAGGTTCGGCTAGATTTCATGCGGCGCATGGCGGAGTATCCCGCGGAATACCTCGGCTTTCTCGATGAGACGTCCAAGAACGACCGCACTTACAGCCGAGGATATGGACGGGCAAAGAGGGGCAATCGCGCGAAGATGAAGCAGGAATTTGTAAGGGGGACGCGCCTCACGGCAACAGGCCTTCTGACGGTCGACGGGATGCTAGCAAACAGAGTGGTGGAAGGCTCAATGAAGCGCCCCGATTATCTTGACTTCATTGAGCACGAAGTGGTACGGATTTATTACCGTGTCTCACCATCTTCTCATCTCTGATGTACAGATGCCGCTTACCTCCCCTTTTCCTGGACCATTGTCTGTCCTTGTGATGGACAACGCCCGCATTCATCACGGTGAAGAAATCCTTGAGCTCGCTGAAAGATTTCGTGAGTATAATTCCTTTTTGGTTGATGCGCAGCCTAACATCACATATAAAGGTGTTCGCATCGAATTTCTCCCTCCCTACTCCCCCGATCTCAACCCTATCGAGGAGGCGTTCTCAAAAATCAAGGCTTTCATTCGCCGCCACTCTGATATTTTTCGAGCATCAATCGGTGCTGCGCTCATCTACGATATGAAAATTGCGATGGAAATAATTACGCCGCCTGATGCTGAAGGCTATTTTATGCACGCGGGCTACTTCTAACTGTGTACAACGTCGATTTATCAAGATATAATTGCATTCTTATTACAGTGTGACTGGTTCAAGCAGGTTTACAGGCAGTAAGTGATGAGTCCAAAAAAAAAAAGATTATCGTCCTTCACGACGGCACCGCCCACTGCCGTACTGCGTCCTGCAGCTCAGCAATGTCGCCCGGTAAAAACTCCATTTTCTCCAGATCCATCAGGCGGATGAACCGAAAGGCGGATGCATTTTTGTAGCGGTTGGTGGTCAGTTTCTCCAAGATAGAGTCGTCGAGACTATATGCAACACAGAACATCGAGATCGACATCGGCTCTCCAGGCTGTGTATTGGGGGGAAGGAGCATATGCGGTTCATTGGCATGATGCGGTAGAGCGGCGGCCGCGGTGGGAGCAGGGGCCGGGCGAAGGAGATCCGCAAGTCCATCAAAAGAGACATTGATCGTTGGCGCGGTAGATACGGGTTGATTTGCTGCATTAGCCGCGATACGCTTCTGCAGAATCGAAGGAGGGGCACGACCACCGTTCCCTTTTCCACTGAAGATTGCATGGTTTGGCGGGGTATCGGCATCGGCATCGCCCTTAGCCTATATCATATCGAGATCAGCCCCAATCAGATCAAATTTAGGATCGTACCCAGGCGGCAGCCCACAAATTGAAGTGAGCATGCCCTAGTGCAATGTGCTGTTTCTCTTCGCCCGACACCCAGCAATAATCGCTCCCATCGTCTGCGTGACAGGTGTATTTTGTGCGCAACAGTCCGATCTTGGCATTGATTTCAGCGTTCGGTGCGGAGATGTCATTTTCGGACGGAATCTGATATTCAAAATGAAGGGACAGCAATCATTTCAGATACGCGGCTCACCTTGGACTTCTTTGTGTCCTTTTTTTTCTTCTTCTTGTCGTCCTCGGCGTCCGATACTTTGCCATCGTTCTCCTAAGCAGAGTCCATTAGATACGGGGTGATTAGAGGAGGACCGAGACCGAACCTGTGGTCGCACTACGGCCAGATTGATTTTGGGATCTTTACATTTGATTGCAGCCGCTACCATGACTTTGTATGCATTCTCGTCGTCCAAATGGACGTAGTTGGGAACATGCCGCGGAACCTGAAACTCAATCTGTAGATCCTCCTCCGCCGATATGACAGCAACCTTCGCCAACGTTGCGAGTTTCGACAACAGTTTACGTTCAAAGCGGTAGTACAAAGTGTTGGAGGGCATCTGCATTAGGCCGCAAGCGATCGGTTCGCGCTTTTTGAGAGGTTTCTGCATCTCCTTCTGGCTATATAACGAAATATTGATAGTGATCTCCTTCGGTGGGGCGGGGTTATCTTTCTAACATGAGACGTACGTCGGAGAAAGTTGTTCAGAGGTACGAACCTTTTTTGTAGCTTTACTTTGCTTTACGCGTTTTACCTGTCGTTCATCTTCACTGCCTTCATCTTCATCTTCCTGGGCCTCGTGTTTGCCCTCGAATTCGCCACTGCTATCGTTGTCCATGTCGCCAAGCAAAGTAACGGATGTGGATCGTCCCAAAGAAGAATGATTGTCGGACAAAGTTTTGGCGTAGGAGAGCTCGGGATCGTCATCTGAGTCCAAGGATATAGAGGCTTTCGAGTTGGATGAAGAGGATGAAGCTTTGGAGCGGGAAGCAGAAGAAGAAGAAGTGGAAGATTTGGCAGAGGAGGCGGATGGTCCAGGATTTTTCCCTCCAGAGTCTGTGTTTTTTCCGCTTCCCAAGGCTGGATTTAGGGCTTTCGGAAGCTGCGAGAGCACGTTCACTGGGCTTTGGAACCCTTTTCGAGGCCCTATGTGGCGACGCCATTGAGGGAGATGCAAGTGGGAGACGAAAAGCGGGAAGCGAAGAAGAAGCGCGCAAGTACGTACCATTTGATCCAGTGCCGAACGGTGCAGCGATTGGCCCGTGATCCGTTTTTGGCGGTTCAACCGTGCTAAATGGGAGTTTGGTCGATGGGAATCACTCCTGCACCCTCAAAAAATCACTAGAAACCGTGCAGAGGGCGGGAAATGGTGTTTATCACAGGATATCAAAAGTTTGTTTCTTTGTTTTTTTTTGATGGCGACTGTCATCAATTTCGCAAAGCGCTGTAAACTTTCAATTCATTACTTATCTTATTCATGTATTGTCTGCGACCAGTATCAACTCGTTGTTTTTAGTTTACCGAATACAAGGTAAGTATGCCATTTCTGCCTTGTTTTACTTCTTTGAGCTGCTTCTCTTATTTTTTCCAAGTACTTTCAATACCACACTGTGGCGGCTTCAAGTTTAGTTGTGTCTGCTCTTTAGTCTCAAGGTAAGTGGCCTACTTCATTTCACTGCATTCTAATGCTCATCAACGTCAAAATATCTGTTCAGATTATTGTCTCTGTGAACTCTTGAAGGTCTCCCCGCAAGCTTCTATTAATTTGAGGTGAACCTCTTGTTCATCCGGACACGTTGCATCTAGTTGTCCATTCAATGATTCGATGAGTCTAACACTTTCCTTCATTTGATCTTTTATTTTTTCTTCGCACACATTGTCTATGTACTTCTTGGTGTATGTTCATTTCCGTCTTGCCTCGCTATTTTGCTGACCTCTCATTCCCTTCAGGACTTGGAATGGGATTCATTACCTCATTGAAAATATCCCCGCAAGCAACTCTTCATTGACTGCGAAAGCAAAAGTCAGTGTTCATGAGGTACACTCAATTTTCGGGTTTCTTACCTCCATCTTCGTGTTAGCTTTCTGCATAACTCTTTAAAACTTACATATAAGATCCCGCGTTTCATTTGACTCGGTTACCGTTCGGGTTGGACCAAGCATTCGTTCTTGAGGTCAGAATTGGCATGCTTTTATTCACGCCGACTGACTTTGACTTTGACTTCAGCTTGAACTGAGGTACGTACTGTTTTCCCTTGCTATAATCCGAAAACCCAGTGATACTGAAGCCGATGCACACCTAGTAATCTCTGAAGGAATAATCTGGTGGGTGTAATTGTCTACATCCTCGCATTTCGAACTGATGTTATAATATTGAAGCTGATATGCAACGACCCAATCATTTACCGAGTATTCAGCCTCATACTGACTTAGAACTTTGAAGGTTGACTTGCTGTTGAATAGCTTGAAAAGGTCAATCTTCGGCATGCGTTTAGATAGATGCGCGACCTAGTAGCATCACCTGAACCGATAGAATGGTGCTTTCATTTGAACTCAGATGCGCTCATGAGGCTCCCCCGCCTTGGTTCAGCTTTTATTTACCAAAGTAAAATTATCACAAGGTGAGGTATAATATCTTTCTTCCATTCAATGCCTTGCTCGACACTCATTCAAACCGCTTGTATTACAGAAAACCAAAGTGTCGACTCCATATTATCCAACTGGTTGTGCAAAACTCAAATGCCGTTAGCGACGCAGGTAAGTAAGTTAGTTGGAATATCATCTTTCATTCGCTGACACTCCTACTCAGAAAACACGTGTCAGTTGCCCTCGCTGTGTTTACAGACACTTCTTACTTTGCGATACATATGTATGTTCAACAGTAAGATATACTTTTGTCATTTATTCATTCATTGAGTGGTTACTACTAGAACAAAGTAATTCCACTGTGTTTGGGGAATGGTGATTCAAGATGAGCATGAAGAATCAAGATCACGAAGAGTTATGTATGTCTTCATCTAATGTATCGTGTATCCAACCATTGACTTGCTTCCCCGTTGGTCTTCCGGGTCTGTGATAGTTCAACTTGATGACACCGACCTCATTCAACACTGGAAGAAGTTGAGTCCACAATCGCCCTTACTTGCCTGATTTTTGTTTCGATTTCTCGAGTTTGAATCAAGTTCAACCTTGCCTCGCTCGTACTAGTACATTGTAGCTGTGGTAGGTTCCACCTTTTTTCTTCTTTCAGGCTGAAGCTTCAGTGATACATTGGTCCAGATTTGAACTCTGCGTATCCCCACTGCTCATTCACAGAACCAGTCCTTTGATTTTATCGCTAGTGTACACATAAACTTACTGGCCAGATTCCAGTAAGAAGCAAGTAAGTTACTCGATTTGTTTCTCGGTTTATACTGTTTACTTACTTGCAACTCCTTTAAGTCATGCCGCGCAACCGCAGCAACTCGCAAAACCCATATGCATCCAAGTTGGAATCGCGTATGGGGCTCAACAAGCCAAGGTAAGCCCCTCACTCAATTCTTGCAAAGTTGACTTCAAATTGCCGCTGCATGGAACAAGATTTGAAGTCGCGTTCACAGTGAGCGCCTCATTCTCGTCCTGCCGAATTCAATTCTCATTGCCTTGGAATTTGAATGCAGCCTGTCTCGACTTGCACTACCGATTCGCAAAATCCCGCACGTTCAATCTCATTATTTTCTTCTTTCTTTTCTTTTTTGTTTCATCTGCTGACTCGTGCGCGCAGGTTTCGATCTGAATGCAATCAAATTCAGGACGACTACGTACATCGAAATCGATTACAGCACGCGCCAGGTGCGCCCTCGGTGTTGGCGTGAGGCGGGACCACTTGGGTTCATGCACCGGCGAACTGGACTACACCGATGCGCGGCGCTCCGACTCGTGCATCACGTCAGACTCGGGAGCGCGTTCGGTGCCATCGCGGCAGCGCGCGAGTCAATGGGCGTGGGGCAGCTGGCAGAGACGCGTATCCCTCGCTCGTTCGAGTGGCTCGGGTTCTGACGTCCATCTCGTGGTGCATCTGCGCGCGAGTCCCCGAAACCAACGTGTACGACCGTGCGCTGGCACACACTCGACGTCTGCGCAATCGCGCATTGGGCTCACCGCACGTTGCGCTTCCCGACTCTTGCATCGTGCAAGGTTGTGCACTGCGCGTCGTGCACGTTCTGCACCCATTTGATCCCCCACGGCACAAGTCGAGTTCTGCGCACTGTGCATCGTCTGCGCGGCACGTGCTACGGCGCACTGCGCCCACACGCACTCGTCTCGGCGGCGGGCACGGTGTACGCATATCGACTCCTGATCTCGGACCCCGCGTTACTTGGGCGCAGACAGATGGAAGAAACACTGCATTTTTGGGGCTTCTCAAACCAAGGCTACACCGAGGTTTCTCAGCAGACCTGGACACACCTTGGCCTCGGCAGAAAGATGCCTGGTATCAAAAGCTTTTACGGCGCAGCTCTCAAGACTTAACCATGCAGTGATGGGGACGGCCATCAGTTTTCGCGGTCTTCAAACCAACCTCTGTGACAAAATAGAAATAGACTGACATGAGAATAGCTGATTTTAGATCAAGTTGCGTGCACCATATTAATACCACCCCAATGTTAATGGGGATTAAATGGTTAACAGTGCCTAGTACAGGGACTAGCTAGAAAATAAGAGATTGAGGGAGACTGAGCTGCCTGCGACAGAAGTCCTGTAATCGTCGCGTAACACAGCGGGCCACGACTCTGCCGTGCCTAGCAACCCCTGTTAGCCGACTCTATGTATATCCGACACTTCAAATACACCCCTCCTGCTGGCTAGACGGCCTTTATGGCCTAAGCGGTGAAAGAAACCAGTTTGTTGCGGGGTGGATCGAGGAGACTCCGGGCATCTCGAGACAGTGGTGCGAGGCAGCCTCGCACGCACCTCAGCAAGGCTAGGCACAGCCTTGCCCGGCAGACCCTGCTGAGGCGTCTAGACCAACCTCGGCCAAGACTCGCCAAACCTGGACCCACGTGCGTCCAGGAGCCGCCAAAATGCAGTGAAAAAGGAAGAGAAGGTGCGTACCTCGCGCGCTGATTCCCGACTCCCTAGCTGGATCCTCTCCTTTGCAGACTTGGATGGCGTTGTAGACTGAGAGGCGAGATGCGGTGTTGTCGAACACGGGCGGGGAGCGCTGCCGGAGTTGATTTAGAATCTGTAAAAAAATGGAAGAGGTCAGTATTGTAGGCTAGTTAGGGACGTCTGCGCTGGCGTAGAGGCACGGCAGCACAGTGCTCGCTCGCCTGCAATGCTACAAGCGCTCAGTGCTGCTCGCCCGCATCGTAGTCGGCCCAGCCACTCCGGGCGAGCGAGGGAAATCCCCAGGAACTTGATGGCCGAACAAATGATCGAAAGTCACATAGGATGACGCCACCGGCGAAGCGTGGCCGAGAGCGCATCAGATGGGGCGGCCATTGTTCCGCTTAGCACGCTTGAGGCGGAGGCGGGCAACGGCTTTGCGGCGGCTTCGAATGGCTTTTGAGGTAAAAGTTGGGTAAAAGATTGGTAAAAGAAGCAAAACGGCATAGGTGGCGGTGTTGTGGCGGTACAACCCACGTAAATTGTCCGGACTATTCTACTGTAGTAATCCGACCAAGTGTTCAGGTGACGGGTGACGCCCACCCGTGAAGGAGTCGTAGTTCGATTGGTCTAATTACGGTATGTGATAGCCGAGCTCCCTCCTGCCGAGAGTCAAGCCGAGAGCTGGGCCGACGTCGCTATATTCTGTGGCCTACAACCTGAGCACTAATCTAAGGATTTAAAATGGCAAAACATGTTAAGACTTTATACAACACTCAGGAGGTCATTTTTGGATCGAAAAATGACAGTATATGTCCCACAACTCAAGGAAACAAAGTCTTAGAGAAGTCAAGTGGATTCATCCAGAGTTGGGGTAAAGAATCTGTGGAAGCTGAATGTGGTATGCGGATAACTCAAATCCATATAATAAGAAGGTTCTTCCTGTGGGATCCGCCCTCAGAGCACTACTCTTGCTCATGCCGTGGTCCCAACAATAGCTTTTAAACTCCGGTGCAACGGAAGGTAAAAGGAGTGCGATGCATGCATAAATCACCCTCGGTATCGTATTACAGGAGGAGAAACCTCCGGAAACCCAAAAAACATGTGACTTATTCCTCACCTATTTTACATCCCAGGTACTTAGAAATAGCGGCAGAATGGTATACTATTCCAGCCCGAAGAATGCTTCAAAAAATACTCTTTTGTATGGAAAGTATCAAGAGTTCAATAAGAACCTTGCTAAGTTTAAACCCCGGCCAAAAAGTGTATATTCTCTTCCAGCAGTGGTTGAGCAAGCCGGAGGAGCCGCACGGCAGAGGCACGTGATATTCCTTTCGGGGAAATCTAATTAGACCAATCGAACGGTTCCTCCCCGTGAACTGAACACTTTAGGTATCGGTGACGGTGACATCCCAATTTTTTGGCCCAAAAACGCGAAAAAACACGGAAATTTTCGGTCCGGGAAATACCGAAGTGCCTTACTTAGTACACCTCTGGAACGCGAAAATGCGCCTGCGGCCTGGAAAAAAAACCGCTTTTTTGGATATCCCCCTCCGAAAATAAGGTAAATCAAGGCTCTGAGCGCAAATTTCATAAGGTAAATCAGTGGATTTTTGAGTAAAAAAGCGGAGGAAGCTCCAAGGGAGTGTCCGCGGGCCTACAACGTTGGTACAATGTGTCGACGACTCTCAGTAGGGCTGCCGCCCGTTACCGTAACGGCAACGGCCGTCGATTTGGCGTCCGTTTTCCTAGTTTCCACAGCTCCAACGGGACGGGACGGGTGATGGGACGGCCGCTACGGCCGTAACGACGGGTGGTTGATTTATTTTATTATTTCACCTCAATTTCATCGATACACTGGCGAATTTCGACTCCGATTCCCGTTATCTTATGGTTTAGCACCCATTTCAGCATCCCTTTGTCGTTTGCCGGGAAACAACGACCTCAAACTTGCAGTTGAACTTCGGCAATCAACCTCGTAGTTTGCCGGGCAACGCAACCAAAGAAATCTACTGCCTGTTTCTAACCAACAGCACTCCAATGCGAACAAAGAGGCATCCAATGGGTGAGCCCGGTAGATATAGACATCTGTGCTCAGAAAAAAATGCTAAAATGGGTGGTTTCAAAGCACCTTTGAAAGACCCGTTTCAACGGCCGTCACGGCCGTGGTTCAACGGGCCGTTGGAAGGTAAGAAAATTCGCCAACGGGACGGGCACGGCACCCGTTCGACGGCTGCCGTTGAACCGTTGCGACGGTCACGGGCGGCAGCCCTAACTCTCAGCAACTCTCTCTCACCATGGCACAGAGCTACGAACTCAACGGTACGTGAACGACGAAGCCCAGACCCAATGTGTACTTTGAACTCATGCAAGTGTATGTTTAGTTAAAAGTATCAAGGCGGTGGACGCGAATACGGAAAAGCACGCCTTTGCGTGGCAATTCATGTTGATGGCAAGTTGGTGCACAACACTCACCCAAAGGAGGCTTTGGTGGCGATGTGGAATGATACTACAACCCTGTGAGTTGAAACAATGGATTTATGCTTGCCGGCTTTCTTAGAGATTCCGCAAGATGGGCGGACTCATCGTCCATCATCGGCCTTCGTGTTTATGATCGCCATACTTGGCGGCACTATGTGCCATTGATGAATGAAAAATGTCTGGCCGAGGCAGAAATTGGGATACGTACCCTACTTGAGGACCAGAAAGGCAAGAGGAATTGATTTATTCACATGCCAATCTGATATGATGAATTCAGATGTTGACGTCCTGCTCAAGTATGTGAAGTCAAAAGCAATGCCGGGGCCTATGCTTGTCTTGAGATTGAGCACCATCGGCTACATCTGAGCGGGTGAACTCGAAATTGCAAACACCAAAGCGGATGTTGCACCTCTTGAAAGTGGTGCAGCTGGGTTCACTACACTCAAAGTTGCTGGCACAGTACAGACCAGTGATTTTATGTCAGTGCTGGGAACTTTGCTGGAATCTGTCCTCAAGATAGGAGACGAATTTGCGAAGGTAATCATGAACTGCCTCCTTCCTGTGTACCCACATTTATTAATATGTATCAACAAGATCCACCCGTTTACCCAGGTTGCGTGGACAGTGTTGCATTCAGTGTACCAGGTATCCAATGATTCAATGTAGTTCTCCACATATATATTAACCGCAAACATAGGCCATGTGAAACCAGCAGGAGACAGATGAAAATATTGTTCAACTGGTCCAAAAGATGGCTGAGATCTATGCCTTCGCAAAGGACGCAGATTCACTCTCTGCAGCTAAGAAGCATCTCGAAGATATTGTCACCACCATTATCCAACAAACGGCAAAATGTGCGATATTTGTTAGGGAATACACCGGGCACGGGTTCCTTGGTAGATATTTAAGCAAATCCTGTCTTCATATTACTGACACCATTAGTAGGCAGACTTGCAACCAACTTGATGTCCAACCACACCAAGACAATTCAAGATTTTGCTGCCACTTTTGTAGAGCTCCAGCAGTCTCTTGACAGGGGACTACAGAAGTACACTGCATTTGCAGCAGCACACATTGAGTCTATGACAACACACATTGAGTCTATGACAACACGCACTGAGTCTATAACAAGGCAGATTCAGGAAACAGTCCAGGATTCCGGTGTGTATATATCTCCATTGATATATGTGCACCCTCACACCAAAAGTAGCACAATCTGCAAAGCTGCAAACCCTCCATCCAGCTATCATGGATGCATCCTTGCGCCTGCCATGTCTAGCTGGAACACGTCATGACCTACTGAGTTTCATCACCACTTGGCTCACCACACCACCTGATTCGGCTGACTCTGGTAACATTCTCTGGCTCTACGGTGTTGCCGGTGTTGGAAAGAGTACCATAGCTACCTCTGTCTCCCAGCACTTGAGAGCCTTGAACAGTCTTGGCACATTCCTGTTCTTCACTTGTGGCAACTTGGCAACAAGCAGTCCCAGCTCTGTTATTCCCACAATTGCATTTGGGCTGGCTCAATTGAACACCCATCTTGCATCCGCCATCTGTGCGGGTATGGATGGCTATTCAAATATGACTATGGCTGAACAATTCCAGAAGCTCTTGCTTGACCCCCTCAATGATGCTCAGGGCCATATCCACGGTCCAATTGTTGTTATTCTTGATGCACTGGATGAGTGCGGAGATTCTGCTTCACAGAGGATTCTTGTCTCCATACTCACCAATGACTTTCCAAAACTCCCCAGGATGTTCCGCTTTTTTGTCACCAGCCATCCTGATTCAGACATTGCTACCACATTTTTCATGCAACCAAAAATCATCAAGAGGCACCTTGACATCACAGAACCATCCAGTGTACAAGATATCCAGCTTTATATTGACCATGAGATGGTGAAAATTCGGCAGCAGCACTCGGCTTGGAAATTGTCTCCTACATGGCCAGATGAAAGATTAGCTGCCCTTGTCAAAGCTGCCTCAGGTCTCTTCATCTGGGCTTCAACAGCCATGAAATTGCTCTTGGAGGAGGCTTATGATCCAAATGAGTGCCTTGATTCTCTCATCCATGAGAAATCATCCGACCTTGATGGCCTGTATGCTGTAGCCCTCGAAACAGCAGGACCCTGGAAAGACAGTCATTTTGCACAAGATGCGAGGGCTGTTTTAGCTGCTGTTGTGCTTGGGAAGTCCCCAATGTCTGATGCCCTCTTGCATGGGAGCTTCTCCAGCCCTATCCTTGGACGACTTGGGTGTGTGTTGCAGTGGGCTCCTGGCCAGGAGGCTCAAATACTACATGCATCATTTGGAGATCATCTTACAGATCACAAGTGTTCTGATGGCAAGCCTTGGTATATTGACCCCAAGGTCGGAGGCCATCAACTTGCATCTGGATGTTTGCAGGTCATGAAGGCAGACCTTCGATTCAATATCTGCAGGCTTGAAAACTCCCACATTCGCAATAG
Source organism: Mycena olivaceomarginata (assembly GCA_029378375.1). NCBI lineage: Eukaryota > Fungi > Basidiomycota > Agaricomycetes > Agaricales > Mycenaceae > Mycena > Mycena olivaceomarginata. The sequence goes on along the minus strand of JARKIC010000789.1, from coordinate 115,914 downwards.
CGATGTGCATGACTTGCCAAATCACATCACAACTTACATACTCCCCCAGTTGTCCTATTCCAGCCGCTTTTGGGCAGACCATCTTGAAACTGCCAATTACAATGATGGGTTGCTTGAGGATATCCAGCTTCTTGTCTACAGCAAATTCCTATATTGGCTGGAAGTTCTTAGTGTGCTACAGGAAACCCCAATTGCTACAAATGCACTTGTAACTGCAGCCAAATTTGCTGAGGTAAGTCTATTGTGTAGTCCCAAATACTTCAAGTTGTAATCATTCACACTACAGAAGCACAACAAAGCCCTGGCAGATTTTCTAACAGATGCAGTTAAGTTTGTGATTGCATTTGCACCTGCCATTGCATCCAGTGTGCCACACATATATCTTTCTGCAATCCCCCTTGCACCCACCGAATCAAAAGTGGCAAAGCAATATTCTGGGTTGTTCATCCAGAAAATAGGTGTCCAAACCTCTGCAGGAGATCACTGGCCCCAACTTCAAACAACAATCGAGGGGCACACAAAAGCTGCTGCTTCGGTTGCCTTCTCATCTGATGGGCAATATATTGTGTCTGGTGCTACTGATGGCACGGTACGCGTGTCGGATGCACAAACTGGTGCCCTTGTCACCGGGCCATTGAGAGGACACACATCTGTCACTTCTGTTGCCTTCTCCCCTGATGGAGACCGGATTGTCTCAGGGGGGTTTTCAGATGCCACAATACTTGTCTGGGATGCACACACTGGTGGGATTGTTGCTGGACCCTTCAAGGGGCACAGGGATGCAATAACTTGTGTTGCTTTCTCGCCGCGGGATGGAGAGACAATTGCATCCACTTCTACTGACGGAACTGTGTGCGTGTGGAATGCACGGACTGGCAGCCTCATTGATGGGCCATTTTATGGACACAATGGTGGTGTGGCTTTGCTCTCCTTCTCGCCTGATGGTCAGCAAATTGTAACTGGATCAGCAGATACTACACTTCACATTTGGAATTTGCATGCAGAGTCCGGTGTGGCAGATATGATGGCGGGGTATAGTAACACTGTGTTTGCTTCGGGCTTCCCATCCAAAATGGATAAACGAACTCAATCATTCAATACACCAACAGATGCACTTGTCCTCAGAGGGCACAGGGATATTGTTTATTCTGTCTCCTTCTCACCAGACGGGACACAAATCGTCTCTGGGTCAGCCGATGCAACAATATGTGTGTGGGATGCTCATTCAGGGGTCCTTGTCCATCCGCCATTCATTGGACACACCTCAGAGATTAATTGTGTTGTCTTTTCACCTGGTGGGGAGCAGATAGTGTCTGGGTCCGACGATGAAACAGTGCGCTTGTGGGATGTGCAAACAGGTGCACTGGTCGCTGGCCCATTCCGAGGACACAGTGATCAAGTGTTCTCCATCTCCTTTTCACCTGATGGGGAGCGGATTGTCTCTGGGTCGGGAGATCACATGGTGCGCATTTGGAACACACAGGTCCTGCCTGCAAAGTCCATTTTGAACCGATGTCTGCCAGACGGCCACAATGCTCCTGTTGGTCTTGTCACTTTCTCCCCTGATGGACAGCACATTGCCTCTTACTCCGATGACAAATCACTGTGCGTGTGGGATGCACAAACAGGCACCCTCGTTGATGGGCTGCTGAAAACACAAATTTCTCCTGTTACCTGCATCTCCTTCTCGCCCAATGGTCCACGGGTTGCGACTGCATTCAATGACATAGTTCAAGTTTGGGATCTGCACGTGCAGCCGACTGTGGCAGATCTATTGAGAAGTCATGTCAACATGGTTTTCTCTGTTGGGTTCAGAGTTTTGTCTGATGCCAAACCTATGGTGTTGAAAAGTGTTGAATGTACTGTCCCCCCCCACCTTCCAACAGAATTACGCAGTGTATTCCCTTGGCAATGGAGAGCGGACTCAGAGCATCTCCATCGGAGCTGCTGTGGACATGCCAACAGATATCCTTGAGCTCCAAGGGCACAAGAATGATGTTCATTTTGTCTCCTTCTCACCAGATGGGAAGTGGATTGTCTCTGTGTCAGATGACAAAACAATACGTGTGTGGGATGTGTATTCGGGAGCCCTTGTCACTCCACTGATCAATTGACACACCTCGGACATTGAATGTGTTGTCTGGTCGCCTGGTGGGGAGCGGTTAGCATCTGCATCTGGCAAAACTGTGCGTGTGTGGGATGTGCAAACAGGTGTGCTTGTCGCTGGCCCATTTTGTGGGCACAGTGATAGAGTGTTCTCCATCTCCTTTTCACCCAATGGGGAGCAGGTTGTCTCTGGATCGGAAGACACTACAGTCCGGGTCTGGGATGTGCAGACGGGTGCACTGATTGCTATGCTGCTTGAAGGGCACACCAGATCTGTCCTATCTGTCGCTTTCTCACCAGATGGAAAATGGATTGCTTCTGGTTCCCATGATGGGAACAGTGTGCTTGTGGGATGCACACGACCTCGCGGCAGCACCGAGATTATTTGATGGGCACAGTGGAGTAGTTCTCTCTGTTGCCTTCTCTCCACACAGTCGACGGGTTGCCTCTGGTTCTAGGGATAGGACAATTCGTGTCTCCGAGGTTTGTACCACATATGTTGCCATCCACCGCTGCACTGATCTTTATGGACAGATCCAGGCCAACAGTATCTCACACCACCCATTCGAAGGTAACTGGACACTCAAGGATGGATGGATATTGGACCCTGCATTTCATCTCATACTTTGGGTCCCAGCTTGGCTGCGTGAAGGGCTTTATTTTCCACAGACTTCCCTCGTCATCTCCGCATCTCCAATAACAAAGTTGGACTTCAGTGACTTTGCACATGGGGAATCGTGGCAGGAATGTATCAAGAGTCTTCACTTGGTGCATTCATAGTTTTGTAGAGGTGAGCTCAATGGGAGCTCAGCATCGATCAGATATGTACTTAAATTCCTGTTACAGTTAGGTTCACAAACAAATCTGTGATGAGCTCTGGCGGGTTCGGATGTGTATGTTCTAATATGATAGGTGTTTTAATGGCTGTAGTATTCACTCCACTTTGTTTCTCTTTCGCAAAATAAATATAAGTACTGTTATTATTGATCAAAGTTTGTCAGTAGGTCTTAATCCTGCACCACCATGTCTCCTCCCCTTCTGTGCACGGCAGCATTAGTAATGTCTGCTGCTTCTTGGATTTCAGAGGAAGATTCAAACAAGGTTCAGAACAAAGTGAATTAAATCGAACCATGTAGGTCGGCGTCGTGACAAACCACCCAGGAACGTGCGACCACGGGCTTATATCGACCACCCGGGAGGCGGCCACAGGCCATATTGAATTTTTTTCCCCGCCGAGGTGGCCTGATCTTGAATGAGAGAACGGAAGGAAATTAAAGGGAAGGAAATAATCAAGGATGATGGATCTAGCTCACTCATTATGAGTGCCTCGTCGGACTTTAAGCCCGAGCAGAACCTGCGACCCGACTTTGAGTGTAGACGGGCTCAAGGTTGGGCTCAAGATTTTGGGAGACTCACGACCCGGGGGCTTGAGGTACATGCTTGAATATCTGTATGTTTGCGCCGAAACGGTGCTTTGAAATGGCCTCAGATATATCTCAGAGCCAAGAATCTTACATCTAATTTTGAACTATAACAGACAATGTTTGAGCGGAATCTGATAGTTTGAACCATTAAGCACTCGGCTTCTGGGGTTGGAAATATTTCCCGTGTCTGCTTCGAGCTTCTAGCGAGTAATTCATCAATGTAAAATGTCGAAATTACTTCATCACAAACAGAGGAAGAAATCCCACAGTCAAGCCCGGGTCTAAGCACCGACCCAAGCAGTTGTAGGGCTGGGCGCCGTTCCTGTTACTGGTACGGCCGTCGAAATGACGGGTACGCAATGGGCACGGCTGTTCACCTGACCGCCGTCGAGTGGGAAATTCTGAGCCTCAACGGGACGGGGCGGCCATAACGGGCCTACGGCTATATGCTAGTATGAAAATTCGATTTCCAGGCGTTGAACGAGACTACTGTAATGTTAATTTAACACTCACTTCGTTGGTTTTGGTTTGCAAGTCCAATTTCGGGTACTTCGGAGAGAAGACACTCAATGAGGGAATAAAATTGCCCAGAACCTCAAATGAGAACCTTACACGACTAGCAATGTATTTGGGGCCCTTTGCGCATGAGGACCGAAATCTTGAGTCGTGGCTGAACCTCGGCAATCATGCTCGGGAGGTGCCGAGGGTTGCACAGAACGAGGGTTGTGGGTACACTGAAGGTCGATAACTGAAGAGATAATGTGGAATATATACCCACTGGAAGACAGAAGACATCTTCAAAAATATATTGGCTCCAGCAATTGTTTTGAAGGCAAAAACGATAGAACCGTTCGACGGCCGTCACGGCCCGTTCTCTGACGGGCCGTCGGGGCATCAACCCGTCCCGTGACCGTCGCGTTGCAGGAGAAAAATCTTCAACGGACCCGTTCGACGGATTCCGTAGAACTGTCGTGACGGCCACGGTGTGCAGCCCTAAGCAGTTGGCAGGTTTGGCTCAGGGTTTTTTCGAGCCCAGGCCCGCTCTGACCTAACTAGGGCTGCCGCCCGTTACCGTAACGGCAACAGCCGTCAATTCAACGGTGTCATGACGGGGACGGCCGTGGAAATGACACCCCGTAGTGTTGGTAGTTCAGAGCTCCGACGGGACGGGACGGGTAACGGGACAGCCGTAAACGGTACAACGGGCAGAAAAAAATGTGATTATTTAGAATTTTACACCACTACGAGTCCCCCAAAATCTCTTGGACTGTGTTGCACGCGAGACGAAGGCGTTGTTTGACAATTATAACGGTGCAGATCGTGTCGGGCTTCAAACTCGCACACCAAAGGGAAATGGTGTCATTGCCGCCCGAAAAAATGTGCTCCACCGTGACGGCTGATCCTATGGAAATAATTAGCACTCGGCGTAGGTTTTCAAGTTGTGCGGGTGCAGCAAATGTTTGTCATCGCAACCAAGCAAATGCTCCCACCGCTCATCCGGGAACTCCACCAGCTCATTAACACACTCCGAAATGGCAGATTGGGCGCGATCGTAGAGCATCGCGAGGTTGTACATTTCCCCTGCAGTCCGGAATCGAGCACATAAAAGGCATAGGGCCTCGAGAGCGCTGAAGGAATGCCGGCTTTCTGTTTTGAAGGGTTTTGGGATCTCTAGAGCGTGCGCGAGGTCCACCAACTCATCTACGGCCATCCTGTAAATTCGATACAGATTAAGCCGCATGGTTGCGGGTCATTCAAGTTGCTTGCGTACCGAAATCGCCATTCACAATCCCTGTTTTTCAACGAACGCAGCCAGTCCTCCGTAATGCGCTGACCACCCTGCTCTGGACGTGCTCGCTCCCGTTGTTTGGCCTGGTTCACAAACAGCAAGATGTGGCTGTAGCTCTCGCCAGTGACCAAAGATAAGTAAGCCAATGATTCTGCAGTCACCGTGGGCTGAAGGATAGGTGGAAGCAGAGGGGGCTCAGCAAGAAATGGTGCAGCTGCGACGAGGATTCGTGCAAGGTTCTGGTGGTCAGTGTCCATAGTTTACCCTGCTCGCGATGAAGCCCTTAAAAACTGAAGGCTGTGGTATGTACGACCATCACAGATTCGGTGCAAGTCCCATTCCAATCACATTACCTTCCAAAAGAAACACCGTAGTCTTGATTACATTGTTGTAGTGTGCAACACTGAAGTTTTTGCTGAACATTGGATAAACTAGGCTTTCTCAAAAACAACATCCTGATTCCCCACAGAGGACCCATTTTGTGCATGCTCGGTGGAACTGTAAGAACGGATGTAAATTCTGGAGAGACAATGGCATGATGGATAAGCCCCACCATTGCATAGATAACGACCGGAAGATCTGTGGCAGAGATGCTAGAATTGCTGTCCATCTTGAAGTCGGCACGGTCGATTCAATGATAGCAATGAGAAAGATTTGAATATCTGTGTGGACAGATTTTGTTAAAACTACTGGCAGGATAAGATGACTGGGGAATGTGTACCTTGTGCTCCAAGACTGGACAGGCAGTTAACTGCGGACTGACGAACATCATTGTCGGAATCTTCGAGCAATTTCATGATCCCAGAAATTGCTGGCCGAATCTCCCACTGAAACTCCACTGGGAAGCAGCCTCAGTAGGGCAAAGTGCTTCAAGAGAATGTGTACCTTGTGCTCCGAGACTGGAAAGGCAGTTAACTGCGGACTGACGGACCTGCCAGTCGAAATCCTGCAGCAATTTCATGACCCCAGAAATCGCCGGCCGAATCTCCTGTTGAAACTCCACTGGGAAGCAGGCTCAGCAGGGCGGAGTGCTTCAAGGGAATATGTACCTTGTGCTCCGAGACCGGAAAGGCAGTTAACTGCAGATTGACGGACCGGAGGATCGGAATCCTCCAGCAATTTCATGACCCCAGAAATTGCTGGCCGAATCTCCTGCTGAAACTCCACTGGGAAGCAGCCTCAGCAGGGCAAAGTGCTTCAAGGGAATATTTACCTTGTGCTCCGAGACTGGAAAGGCAGTTAACTGCGGATTGACGGACCTGCCGGTCAGAATCCTCCAACAATTTCATGACCCCAGAAACCGCAGGCCGAATCTCCTGTTGAAACTCCACTGGGAAGCAGCCTGAGCAGGGCAAAGTGCTTCAAAGGAATATGTACCTTGTGCTCCAAGACTGGAAAGGCAGTTAACTGCGGATCGACGAATATCATTGTCGGAATCTTCGAGCAATTTCATGACCCCAGAAATTGCTGGCCGAATCTCCTGCTGAAACTCAACTGGGAAGCAGCCTCAGCGGGGCAGAGTGCTTCAAGGAAATATGTACCTTGCTCTCCGAGACTGGACAGGCAGTTAACTGCAGACTGACGGACCTGCCACTCGGAACACTCCAGCAATTTCATGACCCCAGAAATTGCTGGCCGAATCTCCTGCTGAAACTCCACTGGGAAGCAGCCTCAGAAGGGCGGAGTGCTTCAAGGGAATATCTACCTTGTGCTCCGAGACTGGACAGGCAGTTAACTGCAGATTGACAGACCTGCCGTTCGGAATGCTCCAGCAATTTCATCACCCCAGAAATTGCTCGCCGAATCTCCTGCTGAAACTCCACTGGGAAGCAGCCTCAGTAGACGAAAGTGCTTCAAGGGAATATGTACCTTGTGCTCCGAGACTGGAAAGGCAGTTAACTGCGGACTCACAGACATGCGAGTCAGAATGCTCCAGCAATTTCATGACCCCAGAAATCGCTGGCCGAATCTCCGGCTGAAACTCCACTGGGAAGCAGCCTCAGCAGGGTAAAGTGCCTCAAGGTAATATGTACCTTGTGCTCCGAGACTGGAAAGGCAGTTAACTACGGATCGACGAACATCCTCGTCGGAATCCTGCAGCAATTTCATAATCTCAGAAATTTCTGGCCGAATCTCCCGCTGAAACTCCACTGGGAAGCAGCCTCAGCAGGATGGAGTGCTTCAAGGAAATATGTACCTTGTGCTCCGAGACTGGAAAGGCAGTTAACTGCAGACTGACGGACCTGCCACTCGGAGTGCTCCAGCAATTTCATGACCCCAGAAATTGTTGGCCGAATCTCCTGCTGAAACTCCACTGGGAAGCAGCCTCAGAAGGACAGAGTGCTTCAAGGGAATATGTACCTTGTGCTCCGAGACTGGAAAGGCAGTTAACTGCGGATCGACGAACATCCTCGTCGGAATCCTGCAGCAATTTCATAATCCCAGAAATTGCTGGCCGAATCTCCTCCTGAAACTCCACTGGGAAGCAGCCTCAGCAGGGCAAAGCGCTTCAAGGGAATATGTACCTTGTGCTCCGAGACTGGAAAGGCAGTTAACTGCAGACTGACGGACCTGCCACTCGGAGTTCTCCAGCAATTTCATGACCCCAGAAATCGCCGGCCGAATCTCCCGTTGAAACTCCACTGGGAAGCAGCCTCAGAAGAGTGGAGTGCTTCAAGGGAATATGTACCTTGTGCTCCGAGACCAGAAAGGCAGTCAACTGCAGATTGACGGACCAGATGATCGGAATGCTCCAGCAATTTCATGACCCCAGGAATTGCTGGCCAAATCTCCTGCTGAAACTCCACTGGGAGGCAGCCTCAGCAGGGCAAAGTGCTTCAAGGGAATATGTACCTTGTGCTCCGAGACTGGAAAGGCAGTTAACTACAGATTGACTGACCTGCCAGTCGGAATCCTCCAGCAATTTCATGACCCCAGAAATTGCCGGCCGAATCTCCTGTTGAAACTCCACTGGGAAGCAGCCTGAGCAGGGTAAAGTGCTTCAAGGGAATATATACCTTGTGCTCCGAGACTGGAAAGGCAGTTAACTGCGGATCAACGAACATCATTGTCGAAATGCTCCAGCAATTTCATGACCCCAGAAATTGCTCGCCGAATCTCCTGCTGAAAATCCACTGGGAAGCCGCCTCAGCAGGACAAGGTGCTTCAAGGGGAATATGTACCTTGTGCTCCGAGACCAGAAAGGCAGCCAACTGCGGACTCACGGACCTGCCAGTCGGAATGCTCCAGCAATTTCATGACCCCACAAATTGCTGGCCGAATCTCCTGCTGAAACTCCACTGGGAAGCGGCCTCAGCAGGGCAAAGTGCTTCAAGGGAATATGTACCTTGTGCTCCAAGACTGGAAAGGCAGTTAACTGCGGATCGACGGACATCGTTGTCAACATCCTCCAGCAATTTCATGACCCCAGAAATTGCTGGCCGAATCTCCTGCTGAAACTCCACTGGGAAGCAGCCTCAGCGGGGTGGAGTGCTTCAAGGGAATATGTACCTTGTGCTCCGAGACCAGAAAGGCAGTCAACTGCGGACTGACGGACCTGCCAGTCGGAATGCTCCAGCAATTTCATGACTCCAGAAATTGCTGGCCGGATCTCCGGCTGAAACTCCACTGGGCAGCAGCCTCAGCAGGGAAAAGTGCTTCAAGGGAATATGTACCTTGTGCTCCGAGACTGGAAAGGCAGTTAATTGCAGAAGAACGAATGCTCCAGTTTGAATCCTCTAATAATTTCTTGATCAAAGCTAACACCCTTCGTCTCATTTCTTGATATATTTTCAGTAAGCAGAAAGACGCAAGATCAATATAGCTACATACCTGCCATATTCAACATGTTACCACTTCTCAGGAGATAGGCAGTTCCAAACTGTTTACTCCTAGTAGCCGCAAGGAAAGCACATCCTAAATGTGAATCAGCCCATTGCCAAGATGGATTGTGATGCTGTTCCTCACCATCCTTGTCCTCCACATTTTTTCCCTGGAGATATCTGACAATATCCTCATTTCCCTTGTGGGCTGCAAGCTGTAGAAGTGTCTTAATGTGGAGATCATCTACCGCAGTTGATCAGCATATTTCGAAATGTATGGAAACATTCTCAATGCGTACCCTTCAGCTCCGTCTTGTGATCAGCTCCCTGGTTAATCAAGTTCGGGAAATCATGGCCGACGAGGGTGTCGCCATTGATCGCTTCCCGGAGATGTTTTTCGAAACTCCTCTGAATATTTTCCTTAGCCTCCCTTTCCCTTGTGACTTTGTCCCGAATATCCACAATAGATGTCCAAAAATCTCGCAGGGGTACCACGAGAAGAAGCAATGCCAGGATCTGCCCAAAGCCCCAATTGTCCTCCTCGGTAGATTGATCGATTTTATTACGCCGAAGCGTGAGCTCAACGTCGACAAGCAGGATGATGTTGATGACGGCAAGACAGATCAAGCCGACAAGGAGAAAGGCTGTGTGATTTTTTGGCGCCCCCATGGTAGCCTGGGCGGGGGTTTCCTCGAGATCGCCAGTTTGCGTAGCTGGGTTATAGCGGGAGATGTTCGTGGGCACGGGAGAGGACCCGGAAGGAGCCTGAGCAGTGCGTATTCCAGATTCTAAATCAAGAGATCGACCGCGGCACCTCCGAAATAGGGCCCTGGCTGATCTCGGAATCCGTCGCAGAGCGCAGACGGTACGCCGTCCTGTTCCGTGTAAGTTTCGAAAAATGCTTGGAATTTGGTGAACCAGAATGACGAGATGCTCGAGTCCTCGCCAGAAGATCTCATGACGCGCCCGAGACTTGTTGTATGTTATATGTAGTGCGAGGAAGAAGAGGAAGGGAAGGACAAGATTGAGACCAGGGATGACGAGGAGGGAATAGATTGCCAATGAAAAGATGCGCAATCCCGGCGAGGAGAACCGCACGGCACCACCAACAACCGTAAGAGACGGGTGACAGGTGCCAATCGGGGTACCAAACTTCGATAGATCGCTCCAGAGCCATAGACCGATAGCGCCCATGAGTGACAGGTGGACGGAGCCGAGGGTGAGAACGGGTTTTTCGGAGACAAAGTACCAGGCACGTTGAACGACTGTAGCCAAGATTTGAGTGTGATTCGGACCTTCAATATTTTACTTACCAGTAACCCTAACTCCGCCCGAAGCATCCTTTTCTGCGTCAGAAGACCCCTCAGGACCGGCTTTACCAGTAAGTAGACGGAGAGGGGTGAGAAGAACACGGGTCCACGCTGACCAGATCGCAGGTATGGGCTTATCTTTGTAGAAATTGCCCTCCTTTTTCTCGGCCGGCTTGGTGAGATGGTGAGCATATAACAGGAACCAGATCCAAGTGCTGGTATTGTTCATCCAACTCAGATCGAGAACGACCGCTGCGTGGAAACTGGTTACACTTTGTCCATTGCGAATGTTTGCAGCGCCAATGATGGTGGAGATGAGAATCGCAAAGGCAATGGCAAGCATACCGATAGATTGGTCCTTCACGCCTCTCATCTCATCGGCCGAGACGTTCCCGTCCCACAGGTGCGCGACGACCGGCGCAAAGCATAGGAGATTTTGTGCGTAGATGGCTGCGCGAACGCCAATACCGGATATGTCGGGGTTGGCGGGGATGCAGGCGTTGTTCATGGCGAAAGAGTGCGGTGCTCGTACGACCTGAAGTCTCACGTCTGACAGCAACTATTGTACACGGCTATCCCGGAAGACACCGGAATCTGATAGGTTCCGTCACCTTTTAAAATCCAATGATTTTCCGCTTGGGTTTCTAACATTCCATCCTTTTCTACCATTGAATATACGAATTAGTGGAATACATTGCACTGAGGATCAGATTTATACGATCAGCCCACAAGGGTGTAAAACACATCTCCACATCCGCAACAAAGTTGGACTTCAGTGAAAATTTGCGCATGGGGAATTGTGGCAGGAATGTATCAAGAGTCTTCACTTGGTGCATTCGTAGTTTTGTATTAGGTGAGCTCAATTGAAACTTACTCATCAATGAGATAAACTCCTGTTATGGTCAGGTTTGCAAACAAATATATGGAGAGGGCAGGCTCGGATGCTTCATTATGATACGTGTTTCATTCAACTTTGTTTCTCCGTTGCCAAAGTAAATATAAGTTCTGTCATTATTGATCAAAGCTTGTGAGTAGTAAAAACATCGGTCACCTTCTCGGATATCTGCGGAATATTTAAACAAAGTTCGGAACAGGGTGAATTATATTGAGCCATGTAGGTCGGTGTTGTGACAAACCACCGAGGAACGTTCGGCCACGAGCTTATATCACCCACACAGAGGTTTTCGACTCCTGGAACCTTGAAATTTTCGTCCAAAACAGTGTTTGGATCTGTGCAAGGGGCCTCGGAATTTTGAACTGTGAACAACTAAAAAAACACACCATCATCGGTACCCATTGGGTTGGTGCAGCAAGCATGGTGGTCTACAGATAGTGGTGAGGTAATAGTAGACAACAAGAGTCCCACGTACTGAACCCATGCTCCAAAATATAATCATCTATCCCCTCCTCTGAGTCAGGGAACACTTGAGCTTCAATGATGTTCGGATGCTCAATAATGCCTCACGTGACAGGAACAGAGGTCTAGAAATGGTGAGGAGAGGAGGATAGAATGCCACCGTGGTCGACAGCTACATCAGACACGGGGAAGCCCAAATCTGTATGCTTAGCACAATGGAATTTGTGCGGCTCATAGTCTACTGTCTAGCTCAGTCAAGTATAAGGATGCCAAGGGGAAATTCGGGAGAACTGCATTTGGCGGTGGGTGCCTACCGTTCGTAGATTTTCGGACGCCAGTGTTCCTAGACTTCGCAGATTCCAGGGAATGAACCCGTTGATGCTGGACCAACAGCAAGCGCAGGAGACACATGGTGGGGAAGCACAATACAACAGAAGAAGCTAAAAACGTCTTGCGCGACTGTTCCTGGGTCTTAGGTCTCGAGACTTCACACACAGCAATATTGATAGAGCCAACAAGGAGACAGTATGTAAGGCCGTGCAGCGGTCCTGGTTATGAGCGTCCAGTTGATTCTGGTCTCGGGCTGACTGGGTGAACGCTCAGGCGGCTCCGACTGGAAATTCTCGTGCCAGCGCGTGGAAATACGAATTCCTGCAAGGCACTCAGAGGGGTCCGGGCGGCAGGATCGAAAGTGGACTCGAGTTAAAAAAAGTGGATGTCGAGCCAGCTCAGGCTCAAAGCACCAGAGCAAGTAAACACTTGGTAGACGCTAGTCAAGAGTCCCAAGAAAGTCCGCCAGAGCTCAGGCGGCCCTGCAGTCAAACAACGCCGATGAGTGAGGTTCGATCACGACGGTCAAGACTTGCACATTTCCTGAGGGAGTAGTTTTGTAGAAGCCATAATTCTCTAGACTCCAGAGCCGAGAATGTGGTTGAGCACGAATTGAGATCAAAGAGAGTGTGTCTATTTGGCTGTGCTTTATCGCAAAGCCACCACTACCGCCCCAGATCCAATCAACTCACACGTTATCTCAGACTGACCCGCTACACCGTCGAAAATAATGAGCTACCCCCGCCACCTGCCGCTCTGCCGCCTACACCAGCGCTTTTATGTAGAACGTGCGGCTTCCTCTCTCCCGCGATATCGCTGCCTCTCACTCCAATACCTGGGCAGCTTCTCAAAACCCCGGATCCGCCAACTCCGCCCCCTACAGACCCGTCCGCTCCGCCTCTCCACCCGGCATAAGATGTACAGCACACGTCCAGATTCTCCCCGCCGATGATCCTCCGCTCCCTCCCTCTCCCTCTCCCTCGGCGTCGACTGATCCTGCTGCATCTCCTCCTCCTCCCCTTTCCTCTCCCGCCCCACCCGCAGGCATACCCCCCGCCCTCCTCCAAGTCGCCCTCCGCGCCGCCGCGGACGAGGAACAGCGCCTCGCCCTCCAGGCCGCGCTCGAAGCGTCCCTCCCCGCGGCGTTACAAGTAGCCCTACAGGCGGCGCTGCCGCCGTTGCTCACGAAGCTCGAGGGGAAGATCGACGATTGGCGGAGGTTCGAGCGCAAGGTGTGTCGCGTGTCTTCTTATCTCTCCTCTACCAGTCTCCTTCACCCGCCATCCTCCTCCCTTCCTTTCGAAGTGCCGAACACTCATTTTCTGTATATAGAACTACAACCGCGCCCTGGGCGACGACTCCGCTGTCCCGCTCGAGCCTGTGCCCTTCCCGGACGGCACCCTCCCCTCTGCGAATCCGAGTGTGAGTTCACATCTTCCTTTTTTTTTCCTTTTTCCTTCTCCTTATCCAAGATATGATAACTGATTAACTCGACGTTTCTCTCATCACAGACGCACGCCCCTCACCTCCCTCTCCGCCATCGACGCGCTCGAGACCGCCGAGCTCGTGGAGTATTGCAGTCGGTACTGCCCCGACCGGGTGTACACTGGCGTGTCTGGGGGGCTTGGAGCGGACGGGGAGGACGAGCGGGGGAGGGAGAGGGAGAGGGCGCAGAGGATACGGGATGTGAGGGTGGCTGTTGGGTGGGTTGGGGGTGGGGATGGGGATGGGGGTGGCGACTGTACTGGGGATGGGGGTGGAGATGGGGGCGAGGAGGACAAGGGTGCGAGTGCCAGTGGGAATGGGAATGGGAATGGGAATGGGCAGGCGGCGGACGAGAAAGACCCGGAGACTGATGTCCCATACTCAGACCCGGCGTACGCGGCGTTGGGGCTCTGACGAGACGACGCTGTACTACTTGCCTTGGGATTTTGGGACTTTGAGCAATGTACTTGCATACATACTTGCATACGCTACTACAGCTACTGTCGATGTAATAATCCATTCTAATCTGTATCGTACAATTTTTTCCGAAGAGAGGAGAGAAGCGCTGAGCCAGGGCCAGGGCCAGAATCAGGACGCCCGTGGTGGAGTCAGATCGGTCAAGTCCGTCCGCGCAGGCTTTCCCCTCTCCTCCTCCTCCCTCCGTCTTGGAGCTCAGGCGATGGCGGCTCGTACCCAATCCCCGGCGCGGATGAGGGAAGCAGAATAGGCATTGACGCGCCCAATGGCCCGGTGCCTCGCGCGCTGAAGTCGATCGGCCGCTCGCCTTACGACAGCACGAGCAGCGGGACGGGGAGACGTCCGCGCGTGGCCTCGGGTCGTCGTCGGCGTACGGGCGCATCCGCTCCCGCTCGCACTCCCGGCCTGCCCCGCTCCGCCTCTCCTCCACTCACGGCGGCGCTGGTCGAGGGTGCGGAAACGGGAACGGGAACGACGGGCGGGGTACGTGTGTCCGGTCCCACTACCACAGCGCCCACAATCATCACCTTCTCTTCTCCACGCCCACGCCCCCCGTCTCCTCCGATCGCGACCAGCACTCCTCGAGCGCGCGCTCCCGCCCACGTCGCATGCGTATCCCGCTTGTCGTCCTGATGGGTGCGCCCCGGGGTGCAGGCGCGGAAGGGCGGAAGACGCTTTGCTTGCGCTACGGCCGAAGAGAGCTGCGCCCGACCGCACCACCCGTCGGAGGAGGAGGGAAGGAGGGGCGACGCAGGATTGTGCACGAGATGGATTTACCGTAACAGGAGGCCAAAAGCGCGGTGTATCCCGGGAGTCGGTGTTTCTTCCACGGGGGAGTAGGCCAAAGGTGGATAGTGGAAGGAAATGTCGAGTCCGCTCCGCTGAGGGCCGACGCGCTGTAGGGATCTGGAGTCCGAAGTAAACGTGGACCTCCTAGAGTACTAGCGATGGGTCTGCAAAACGTATTCCCGAGCGACGCGCGATAAATTCTCGGAGGAACGGTGGCTTGTATGGCCGGAGCACGACACTGAATCCTGAGAGACATACGCGTCTTCAGCGAATCTCCAATTGTGGGCAAAAGAGGGGGGAAATAATTACAATTGAAAAAATGCACTTCCCCTACGACAGAACTGGCTGCAGAGGGATTGAAGACCTAAGAAGAAATTGTTGGTGCATGAAGATGGGGTATGCAGAAGTGGAGGGATAGAAGTGAAGGGAGGAAGGTGAGATGAGAGTGTAGGGCGTAGGGTGTGGAGGTGGTGAATTACTTGTTGCGTCGTCCGTCGTCCAGGTCCGTCGTGCACGCTTTCCCTCCTCCGACCTCGGGCGCCGTATCGCCGTCAGGCGGCGGCGGCTGTATCCGTTTTCATCCCGATTTCCCGGCACAGACGTCGGAGGAATAGACACAGGCACCCCCGCGCGCGCCGCCTCCCGTCCGAACTTCGATTGGCTGCTCCCCGTTCCCTTGCCGCCGGTGCTGTCGTACATACACGTCCGCCCGTGGCCTGAGGTCGTCTCCGTCTTCAGCAAAGTCGAAATGCACAGCCAAGATCGCGCGGGCGAGGTCGAGATCAGGTGCAGGCTGCCCTGTCGTGAGAGGTAGCTCTTCCTTGTCGTCCTCGTCATCAGCGTACGGCGACGACGGATAGGACACGTCTCGCTCCCGCCGTCGGCGTCGGCGTATTCCCTGTCATTGTCATCGGCGTATGGAGGAGATGAGTACGACGCGTCCCGCTCCCGCCGTAGTCCTGCGTGCTCGCGCTGTAGCTGCACCTGCCCCCGCTCACACCCCAGCCTGCCTCACTCCATCTCCCCTTTCACCGCGGCGCTGGTCGTCGCGGTGCGGGGTACGTGCGACCGCCACCGGCCCACCACAGGCTCACAACCATCACCTCCCGCTCCACGCCCTCACCGCCATCACCCACCCCATCCCCATAGCCCATCCGTCTCCTCCGTTCCCGCCCGTCCGTCTCACCCGATCGTGACCAGTACGCCTCCGCATCGCAGGCGTGTCCGCGTTCGTCGTCCTGATGGGGTGCAGGCTTGCAAGGTGGAGTGGGGCGCAGAAGAGAGGAGGACAAGACGCCCAGTGCCGTTCCGCGTGCGCTGCGGCCGAAGGGCGCGCCCACCATCCAGGGGCGACGCAGCGAAAAAAAGCCCGATCGTGCACGATAATCTAAGACCTTGATGGTTATCATACAGAGCCTCAAAGCGCAGTGTATCCGGAGTCGAAGAGCAGTATACGCGGGGGCGCGGGTGGTTTTCCTGTGCGGGGGAGCAGGCCGAAAGTGGATGCACAGCAATGGTCACGTTGAGGTCCGGGAGTATGCGGACTCGCGGTGGGTATCTGAAGTGAATGTCGACCTCCGAGAGTCGAGCGGTGGGTCTGCAAGACGTATTCCAGAGTGATCCGCGATAGATTGTCGCGGCAGGACGTCCTCGTTGTCGGAGAAACGCGAAGGTGCGAAGCGAAAGGGAAGATGCGGTCCAGTTACCCAGCAAGTCGGCCACGGCTTGCCTTCAAGCGGTCGTTTGTGTGACCGGAACACGACGTGGGGGTCCTGAGTAGTTCAGCGCTGTCAGTGAATCGCGATTGTGCTCAGAAGAAAATCCTTACAATTTTTAAAAATGCACTTGCTGCGACGTACTGTCTGCCGAGGTGAAGAAGACCCAAGAAGGAATTGTTGGTGCGAATTCGAATCGGTGGGTAGGCGAGGTGTAGTCGGTAGGTACAAATTGAATGAAGATGGAGTATGCAGCAGTGGAGAGCCAGAAGTGAAGGGAGGAAGGTGAGATGAGAGCGTAGGGCGTAGGGTGTGGAGGTGGTGAATTACTTGTTGCGTTGTCCGTCGTCTAGGTCCGTCGTGCACGCTTTCCCTCCTCCGACCTCGGGCGCTGTATCGTTGTCCGGCGGCTGTATCCGTTTTCATCCCGATTCCCGGGCACAGATGTCGGAGGAATGGACACAGGCACCCCCGCGCCCGCCGCCTCCCGCCCGAACTTCGATTGGCTGCTCCCCGTTCCCTTGCCGCCAGTGCTGTCGTACATACATGTCCACGTGCAGTCTGAGGTCATCTCCATCTTCGACAAAGTTGAAATGCACAGCCAAGATGGCGCGGGCGAGATCGAGATCAGGTGCAGGCTGCCCTGTGGTGAGAGGCAGCGATGAGGGAACAGTGCGCCTGAGATGTAATCAGTCACCTTGCTTGCAAGCGCGTCTGTCCTAGGAGCCAGTTGTGCACCACGCGCTGCCGCCCCACAGCTCCGCGAGAATGAGCACGGTCGTTGGCGCTACGGACAGCGACAGCGCTTGATTTCGGCGTTGGCGCGGCCAGTGCGCGTGAATTCGGAATGGCGGTCATAGCAGAGAGAGAGCTGCTTCCGACGGAGTTTTCTGCGGAGAATAAGCGTCGTCATTGGATGCTGCACAAGAGCGCACGTATATCCCAGATGCTCGTCGTTCCGAGCTGGATGCTGCTGGATTGCTGCTGGATGATGTCCGGCTCAAGTCTTTTCAAACTCCGCCATCAGCTGTGTGGCATATTCCTAACCTTGCTTCCACAATCTTTCCAATCCACTTCAACGATTCGCGAAGGACCCCACCGCGCTCTTGTACAGTACCCTTCCAAATTGATTCTCTTTTTGCGGCATTTGCCCCTCGCTTTTTGACCGGCGTTTGAGATCCTCGCTTCCGATTTGATCGGCGACCAGCCAGAAATAGCCGTGACAGCAACAAGACGGACAGATCGTACAACGTGCAAACAACGTGTCGACAATTCTTAGCAACTCTCTCTCACCATGGCGCAGAGCTACGAACTCAACGGTACGTGAATTACGAAACCCAGACCCAGTGTGTACTTTAAACTGACACAATTATATGTTCTAGTTAAAAGTATCAAGGGGGTGGACGCGAAATACGGAAAAGCACACCTTTGCGTGGCGATTCATGTCGATGGCAAGTTGGTGCACACCACTCACCCAAAGGAGGCTTCAGTGGCGATGTGGAATGATACTACAACCCTGTGAGTCGAAACGATAGATCTATGTTTGCCGGATTTCTTAGAGATTCCGCAAGATGGGCTGATAACTCATCGTCCATCATCGGCCTTCGCATTTATGATCGCCATAATTGGCGGCACTATGTGCCGTTGATGAACAAAAAATGTCTAACCGAGGCAGAAATTGGGATACATATCCTACTTGAGGCCCAGAAAGGCAAGTGGAATTGATTTTTTATCAGCGCACCACTCTGATACGATCAAATTAGACGTCGAGGTCCCACTCAAGTATGTGAAGTCGAAAGTAATGCCGGGGCCCACACTCGTCTTGAGGGTGAGCACCATTGGCAACATCCAAGCAGGTGAACTTGAAATTGCCAATGCCAAAGTGGATGTTGCACATCTCGAAAGCAGGGCAGCAGGGCTCACTACACTCGAAGTTGTTGACGTGGTACAGAGCAGTGATCTCATGCCTGTGCTGGGAACTCTGCTGGAATCCATCCTCAAGATAGGAGATGAATTTGCAAAGGTGAGCTGCCTCCCTTCTGTGCACCCGCATTTATTAATATGTATTGAAAAAGGTCCACCCCTTTACCCAGGTTGTGTGGACGGCATTGCATTCAGTTTACAAGGTATCCAATGGTTTGACCTAGCTCTCGGTGTATATTAACCGCAAAAATAGGCCGTGCAAAACCAGCAGGAGACAGATGGAAAAATTGTTCAACTGGTCCAAACAATGGCCGAGGTTTATGCCTTCGCCAAGGATGCAGATTCGCTCTCCGAAGCGAAGAAGCATCTCGAGGGTACCATCACCACCATTGCCCAACAAACAGCAAAATGTGCAATGTTTATTAGAGAATACACCGGGCACGGGTTCCTCAGTAGATAATCATGCAAATTCTGTCTTCATATTACTAACATCATTTATAGTCAGACTTGCAACTGACTTAACATCTGGCCACACCAAAATGATTGAATATTTT
This sequence comes from Mycena olivaceomarginata, assembly GCA_029378375.1. Lineage (NCBI taxonomy): Eukaryota > Fungi > Basidiomycota > Agaricomycetes > Agaricales > Mycenaceae > Mycena > Mycena olivaceomarginata. The sequence continues at coordinate 96,834 of JARKIC010000789.1, read as the reverse complement.
GCTGCTGTTTTTGTGGAACTGCAACAGTCTCTTGACAGGGGACTACGGAAGCACACCGCATTTGTGGCAACGTGCACCGAGTCCATGACACACCAGATTCTGAGAGCCATCCAGGACTCTGGTATGTATATATCTCCAATGGTATACCCTACCTCACATTGGAATTAGCCCAATCCGAAAAGCTGCAAACCCTCCATCCAGCAATCATGAATGCATCCTTGTGCCTGCCATGTTTAGCTGGAACACGTAGTCACTTACTGAGTTTCATTACCACTTGGCTCACCACACCATCTGATTCGGCCGACTCTGGTAACATTTTTTGGCTGTATGGTGTTGCCGGGGCCGGAAAGAGTACTATAGCTACCACCATCTCTCAGTACTTCAGCGAGTTGGACAGTCTTGGTGCATTCCTGTTCTTTACTCGTGGCGAGGCAACGAGCAGTCCCAGCTCTGTTATTCCCACAATTGCATTTGGGCTGGCTCAATCGAACACCTATGTAGCATCTGCCATCTGTGCAGGCATTGATGGCTATTCAAATGTGGACAAAGCACCTATGTACAAACAATTTGAGAAGCTCTTGCTTGAGCCCCTCAATGCTGCTCAGGGTCATATCCACAGCCCAATTGTTGTCATCCTCGATGCACTGGATGAGTGTGGAGATCCAGATTCACGGAAGAGTCTTGTCTCTATACTTGCCAATGACTTTCCAAAACTCCCTAGTGTGTTCCGCTTTTTTGTTACCAGCCGCCCCAATTCAGACATCGCTACCATATTTCTAAATCAACCAAAGATTGTCAAGAGGCACCTCGACATCACAGAGCCATCAAGCATACAAGATATTCAGATTTATATTGACCACGAGATGGTTGGTATTCGGCAGCGGCACTCAGATTGGGATTTGCCTCCTACATGGCCAGATGCCAAAATGACTTCTCTGGTCAACGGTGCTGCAGGTCTCTTCATCTGGGCTTCAACAGCCATGAAATTGCTGTTAAATGCTTATGATCCAAACAAGTGCCTTGATTCCCTCATCCATGAGAAATCATCAAACCTCGACAGCCTTTATGCTGTTGCCCTCAGAACCACCGGACCTTGGGAGGACAGTGACTTTGCACAAGATGCAGGAGCTGTTTTAGCCGCTGTCGTGCTTGGGAAGGTCCCAATGTCTGATGCAACCATTGATGCCCTTTTAGGTGGGCGAGCCTCCAGCCATATCCTTCCACGACTTGGGTGTGTGTTGCAGTGGGCTCCTGGCCAGGAGGCTCGGATACTACATGCCTCATTTGGAGACTATCTTACAGATAGCAACCGTTCTGGCCATGAGCCTTGGTTTATCAACCCTATTGTCCAAGGTCACCAGCTTGCATCCGGGTGTTTGTGGGTCATGAAGGTGGACCTTCAATTCAATATCTGCAGGCTTGAAGACTCCCACATTCACAATAGTGATGTGCATAAACTGCCAGAGCGCATCACAACTTACATATCCCCCCAATTGTCCTATTCCAGCCGCTTTTGGGCTGACCATCTTGATGTTGCCGATTTTGACAATGGGATGCTTGAAGATATCCGGCTTCTCATCTACAGCAAGTTCTTATATTGGCTTGAAGTTCTTAGTGTCCTACAGGAGACTGCAATTGCGACAAATGCACTTACAACAGCAGCCAAGCTTGCTGAGGTAAATCTATTGTATAGTCCCAAAAATACTTCAATTTGTAATCATTCACATGACAGAAGCATGACAAAGCCCTGGTGGATTTTCTAATGGATGCAGTTAAGTTTGTGATTGCATTTGCACCTGCCATTGCATCTAGTGTGCCACACATATATCTTTCTGCGATCCCCCTTGCACCCACCGAATCAAAAGTGGCAAAGCAATATTCTGGGTTGTTTATCCGGAAAATAGGTGTCCAAACTTCTTCAGGGGATCACTGTGTCAGCAACGGTCCTTAGGTCAGCTGGACCACGTCCACACCAGACACAATAGCAGCCATCCCTAGGTGTTGAGAGAGAATCTGTCACCGCTCGAATAGCGCGTGACCGTGCGTCGAGGATCCAAGAGGAGGATGTGGTCCACCAGGCCAGCATCCATAGGTGGTGAGCAACCCATGCAGAAGAACCCGAAGATATTGCAGTGAGAGTACTGCAACTATGCACCAGACCCTAGTGAGAGGAACCCGCTCCGGGTGTCTCGAATAGGGGCTTCGGGTTCTGGATAGGGGTTTGGGGTTGTGTCCCAAGAACCCGAGAGGAGGAACTCGACTCAGGGGTACTCCAAACAGGGGTTCCAACTGGATCCAAGACTGAGAGGTGCCTGAGGGGAACTCAGGCGAACCAGTCTCTGTACAACCCTGCCAGGGAACTAGTGTGATGATCTCTTCCCCTTGTTAGGTAGCGTCTCTCCTTGCCGCTACCTAACGGGCCAGATCCAACAACTGCTAGGTCGAGATCCCAAGGCAAGAGACAGAGAGTAGGAGTTCTGGTGTTGTCGAGCGAAAGGGGAGCGAAGGCAAGACCAGAACAACGAGATGAGGACAAGAGCACTCCAGGCTCAAGTCCAAGAACCAAGCACTCCAGCCAAAGTAAGGCCTGTGAATAGACGAGGTAGAATCTACTGTACAGGGGAGATTCTACCGAGTTTATATACCTTTCTACATAAATTAAATACGATCGCGATCGGTTACTGTATCCAGCATTAAGGAACATTAATGCTGATGCTCCTAGTCCCTATATGTTATCACCACAGCATCTAGGGGTCACCAAGGAGTCATGAGCATAAAGGAGTCAACAGGTGGCACCCAGGGGACACCTGTCGCCATTCAGGAGTGTAGTCGTCTTGGCAGGGATATCAGGAGTGAATATCCACCAACATAAAGGAGTGTAGTCATGACCCATTGGATATGGTCATCGGCACAAAGGAGTCCGGGTTGCTAGCGCACAGAACCCGGGTTGCATGTGTATGGTGTCATGCCATCGTCGTATAGAGTCCCGGGTTACTGCAATAAGAACCCGGGTGATAAAGTGGTGAGGAATCCATGTCTGCATGGATTCCGAATAAAGGTCCAAGGGATGTTCATGTCCCTGAGGGTCGAGTGAGTGTTGTGGGCCAGGGAATAACCCGATCAAGGACGGGTTATTCCCAAAAAGGAATGTGGTAGAACCCGAAAAAGGATATCTGCGATGCTGAGTCAGGGTGATTCATGACACACTGGCCCCAACTTGAAACAACAATTGAGGGGCACACAAAAGCTGTTAAATTGGTTGCCTTCTCACCTGATGGCCAATATATTGTGTCTGGTGCTAATGATGGCACTGTACAAATGTCAGATGCACGAACTGGTGCCCTTGTCACTGGGCCACTGGGAGGACACACAAAAAGGGTCAGTTCTGTTGCTTTCTCCCCCAATGGAGACCGGATTGTATCGGGGTTTGGAGATGCCACAATACTCATCTGGGATGCACACACTGGTGGGATTGTTGCTGGACCCTTCAAGGGGCACAGTGCCAGGGTAACTTGTGTTGCTTTCTCACCGTGGAATGGAGAGACAATTGCATCCACTTCCAATGATGGAACTGTGCGCATGTGGAATGCACGGACTGGCAGCCTCATTGATGAGCCATTTCATGGTCATGATGGTGCTGTGACTTCGCTCTCCTTCTCACCTGACAATCAGCGAATTGTAACTGGGTCAGTGGATACTACACTTCGCATTTGGGATCTGCATGCAGAGTCCAGTGTCGCAGCTATGTTGGCAGGGTATACCAAGACCGTGTTTGCTCCGGGATTCTCATCTGACTCGGTGGATACACCAACAGATGCACTTGTCCTCAGAGGCCACAGGAATATTGTTTATTCCGTCTCCTTCTCACCGGATGGGACACAAATTGTCTCAGGGTCGGCGGATGCAACAATACGCATGTGGGATGCATATTCGGGAGCTCTTGTCAGCCTGCTGATGAACAGACACACCTCAGAGATTAATTCTGTTGCCTTTTCACCTGGTGGGGAGCGGATAGTGTCTGGGTCTAAGGACGAAACAGTCTGTGTGTGGGATGTGCAAACAGGTGTGCTGGTCGCTGGCCCATTCCGAGGGCATAGTGATGCAGTGTTCTCCGTCTCCTTTTCACCTGATGGGGAACGGGTTGTCTCTGGGTCAGGAGACCATATGGTGCGCATTTGGGACACATGGGTCACACCTGCAAAGGCCATCTTGGAACAATGTCTGCCAGACGGACATGATGCTCCTGTTGATCTCGTCAGTTTCTCCCCTGATGGACAGCACATCGCCTCTCACTCCGATGACGGATCACTATGCATGTGGGATGCGCAAATAGGCACCCTTGTTGATGGGCCATTGAAAACACAAATGTCTCCTGTTACCTGCATCCCCTTCTCGCCCAATGGTCCACGGGTTGCCACTGCGTTCAACAACATGGTTCGAGTTTGGGATCTGCATGCACAGCCGACTGTGGCAGATTTATTGAAAAGTCACATTGATATGGTGTTCTCTATTGGCTTCAGAATTTTGTCCGACACCGAACCTATAGTGTTGGCAGGCATTGAACATACTGTTGCCCCCACCCTCCGACATAATGGTGCTGTTTATTCTATTGCTGATAGTGACCGGAGCATCTCTAGAGCTGCCGTGGATATGCCGACAGATGCACTTGTCCTCCGAGGCCACACAGATACTATTACTTCTATTTACTTCTCACCAGACGGGAAGTGGATAGTCTCTAGATCAGAGGACACAACAATATGTGTGTGGGATGCATATTCGGGAGCCCTTATTGGTCCACTGATCAACAAGTATATCTCGTATGGCATTTGTTGTGTCGTCTTTTCGCCTAGTGGGGAGCAGATAGCGTCTGGGTCCGAGGATGGAACAGTGCATGTGTGGGATGTGCAAACAGGTGTGCTGGTCACTGGCCCATTCCGAGGGCACAATGATATGGTGCGCTCCATCTCGTTTTCACCTGATGGGGAGCAGATTGTCTCTGGGTCGCAGGACACTACAGTCCGGGTCTGGGATGTCCAGATGGGTGCACCGATCTCTCCGCCGCTCAAAGGGCACACCAGATCCGTCCGATCTGTCGCCTTCTCGCCAGACAGAAAATGGATTGCTTCTGGTTCCCATGACAGAACAGTGTGCTTGTGGGATGCACACAACCTCGCGGCAGCACCGAGATTATTTGAAGGGCACAGCGGAACAGTTACCTCTGTTGACTTCTCTCCAGACAGTCGATGGGTTGCCTCTGGTTCGAGGGATAGGACAATTCGTGTCTCCGAGGTTTGTACCATATATGTTGCCATCCACTGCCGCACTGATCTTTATGAACAGATCCAGGCCAACAGTATCTCAACCCGCCCATTCGAAGGTAACTGGACGCTCAAGGATGGATGGATATTGGACCCTGCATCTCATCTCATACTTTGGGTCCCGGCTTGGCTGCGTGAAGGGCTTTATTTTCCGCAGAATTCCCTCGTCATCTCCGCATCTCCAACAACAAAGTTGGACTTCAGTGACTTTGCGCATGGGGAATCATGGCAGGAATGTATCAAGAGTCTTCACTTGGTGCATTTGTAGTTTTGTATGAGGTGAGCTCAATTCAAACTCACTCATCAATGAGATAAACTCCTGTTACAATTAGGTTCACAAACAAATCTAGGGAGAGGGCGGGTTCGGATGTTTCGTTAGGATACGCTGTATTCATTCCACTTTGCTTCTCCGCTGCAAAATTAAATATAAGTACTGTTATTATTGATCAAGCTCATCAGTAGACAATGTCAATCGCGCTAAATCCTGCACGACCATGTTTTCTCAATTTCCGTTTGTTACAGCAATAATAACTCCGACCGTCTTCTCGGATATCTGCGGGAGATTTAAATAAGTTAGGAACAGAGCAGTGGATGATGTCGAACCATGTGGGCCGGCGTCGTGACAAATCAGGCCGGAACTTGCGGCCACAAGTTTGTATCAACCACCCAGAGGTTGTCGACTCCTCGGACCTTGAAATTTCCATCCAGGACAGCGTTCGTATTGTTGGTGCGAGTCGGCTCAAAACTTCGAATTTTGAACAACTGGAAAACACACCGTCATCGGCACCCATTGGGTTGGTGCAGCAAGCATGGTGGCTTGCAGATAGATAATGTTGAGGACACTTAGCCTAGGCCAGATACAGAACACATCCTCCAAAGTATGGTCATCTATCTCCTCATCTGGGCCAGGGAACAATTGTGCTTCAACGTGTTGCGTGATGTCCGGATGTTCGACGATGCTTCGGTAAGACTGACTTACGACTTGGAACTTGAAGCATGCCAACAGAAACAACAATAACACAAGGTAGATAAATCTCGAACAGAGTATTCTGGTGGAGGTAAAGCAGTGACTGGCTTATTCGGAGACAAGAAACTATTAAACTTGGATAAAAGATCGTTCGTTCGAACATGCAGTCCTAGGAAATTTGGACGGCTGGGAGGACCCGGATGCGAGATTGTTAAAGACTACGTAAGGAGTGGACGTAGAAACTGCACACGGAGGCGGGTGCAGGCTATATTGAATTTTCTTCCTGCCGAAGTGGCCTGGAATGGGAGAACGGAAGGAAAGGAAAGAAAAGAACCGGTTCTCCTGGATACGCTTACCTTCTCTGGGTCTGTGTTCTTTCAGCTATTCTTGTTCCAAAGCATTAGAAAGATCGTTGGTTGTATATACATTGGCGGCTCTGTTCAAGGTTTGCATGCATACCCTGTTCAAATCAATTACGGGTGGGCCGCAATGAAGCTGGTATCCCCCCTAGAACGACTTACCCTGCTAACCCGAATCCAAACTGACCCAATATTCCGGCCCAACTTCTCAGTCCTCCGGGCTTTGAGCCTCACCCACTTGAGACTAGTCCCACCCTGATTGAACCTCGGGGCCATAATTGACAGAAGATCATGCTTGTACTCTTGAGCAGCCAGCCGTCCGGGGGCCTGATGATCATGAGAACTGCGACGAAGACTTCGGCCCAACAGTGTCATGTTCAACCTACCTACTTCGACTTCGGCGATCTCGGGCTGAATTTCAACCAAGGTTTCAACGAGTTCAAAGTCAATGGTCACCGTTGGAAAGTGAGCACTATGGACTAGGGAGACTTGGAGCAGCGCGGGCTTAGCTTTAGTCTTGCCCACTACCTGGCGCGCAGGATTCGATATGTTTGACTTTGTGTGGAAATATTTTGTCTGTCAACGTTCAAGTTGCGCGGCTTTGAGTGTTGTCTGTCGCACTTTGCGCGATTCAGACCATGTCGACTTTGCGGACAGTTGCAACTCCGACTTATTCGAAATTGCGATCGACCAATCTCCCGCAATGTAATGTAAGTCGTTGGTTGCATTCTTGCGGAATTTGACTCATGGCTCGGGCTTGTATTGTGCTGAATATTTTTTCTTCGTGTATTGTGCACAAAAATGAATGTGCATCGAGACCGCAATGGACAACTTTAAAGTGGTGCCACTTGCTCACAGACAACTCGATGTGCAAAGGTACATAATTGCCCGAACTGCGGAGTTGCGACTTGTATTTGAAGCAGTCGGGACCATCCTCTTCATCTTGCCAGTGGCGCCGGCAGTAGTGGCGGATTAAGGTCCAGAAACACCGCCGGCTAGTCCGCCAACGGGCGCAAACCGCACTCACAGTCCACGGGACGAATTCGAATTCGGTGGCTAGATGCGGTGGTTGGGTAAATGATATAATCTCGATTGGATTTGGAATGCGACAAAGGTGTGAAAGAGCATTCGACATTTATCCAACTCGTCCTCCACCAGAAGTTTGTTGTAGTGAAGACTGGAGGAGTGCTATTTCGAATCGTGATCCAAGGCAGCTGGCTGGCTATTATAGTCATGCACATTGGTTGCAGAGAATATTTGCCATGGAAGTAGAGAAAGTATTTGGGGGTGCCAGCTGTCGAGGAACGGAGTGTCTCTGTCCGAGTCTGTCTGGAATGTTGCGCAATACGACAGTGGGGATTGAAGGAGGCAAAACCACGTCAGAGAGACTGAAAATGTGCATGAATTTCGGGCGCAAAGAAAGGGATACCGTCATTGATTCTACCAATGATTGAATAATCGAAGATGATGGATCTAGTATGAGTGCTTAGTCGGGCTCAGGATTTTAGGAGACCCGCGACCCGGGGCTTGAGCGCTTGATCCCGGGTCGAGTTACATGCTTGAATATTGATATTGGTAGGTTCAATGCACTGAAAAGGTGTTTTGAAATGGCCGCAGATATATTTCAAGAGCCAAGAATCTTACATCTAAAATTTTGAACCACAGCAGACGAGAATTGCGCAGAATCTGGCCAACGATGGTTTGATGGACTTGGAAATGGAACCTGAAACATCGAGAACTCGGTTTCTGGGGTTGGAAATATATCCCGTGTCTGCTAGTGAGTAATTCGTCAAGTAACGCTATAAAATATGTCGAAATTACCTTATCGCAGGCAGAGGCAGAAATCCCGCAGTTAAGCCCGGGCCTAACCCCCGACCCAAGCAGTTGGCAGCTTGAGGTTGGCTCAGAACACAAGCGTGGGGTTACGAGCCCGACTTGACCCGCACACCGACCGGCGACATGAGAATACTGTGTCGGCAGGGCGTAAGTAATCAAGAGCCGACAACGTGGTTGGGATCAAACTTCAAGAGACTCTATTTGGCTGTGCTTTATCGCAACGAGACTGGCAGAACTACAATGGCCTACCTCACCAACGCCGCCCCGGCACCACCCTGCCGCTCTACCGCCTGTCCCGATGCCCCCACAGCTACAAGAGTGTTCTCATTCCTGCGACGGGCAGCTTACTTTCGTTTGTATAAGTAGCTGCTTAAAGCGCAGCGAGTGCTGCTTCCGCCTCGACACCCGCTCTCCCAGCAGCGATACCGACGCCTCCAGAGTCCAGACTCGGACGCAGAGCTTGAGCTTCGAAGCACCGGATCTGAATCCAATGAGTCCGGCCTTGACCGACCCCGCTGTTCCTCCTCCGCTAGCAGGTGCCACAGCGATATCAATGCCTCCAGCTCCAATACCCGGGCGTCTTGAAGCTCAGGATCCCCCGGCTCCGCCGTCGACAGAACATGCAGCTTCCCTTTCCCGGCGATACCTCTACCACCAACTCTTACCCGGATCCGCGGACACCTCCCCCTACAGACCCCGCCGCTCCCGCTCCCCCCGCAGGCATACGATGTGTGGCCCGCGTCGAAATTCTCACCGCCGATGATCCTCCGCTCCCTCGACATCAATAGACCCCGCCGCTCCCCCTCCCGCTTCTCCACCCCCCGCCCTCCTTCAAGTCGCCCTCTGCGCCGCCGCAGGCGAGGAACAGCGCCTCGCCCTCCAGGCGTGCTAGAGGTGTCCCTCCCCGTGGCGCTCCAAGGCTCTGAAGGTGTGTCGCATCGCCATTTCGTTTTCGATGCGGATTCTCTGTGAATGTCATTGAATCTTGAACGTAGAACTACAACTGCGCCCTAGACGATGGCTCTGCCGTCCCCTTCGAGCCTGTGCCCTTCCCGGACGGCTCCCTCCCCGATGCGAATCCGAGTAAGAGTCCACATCTTCTCATCCAATCTCCTCCACCGATCTTTTCTTTACCTTCGTCATCCTACCTTCCTTCCTTTCCTTCCTTTCTCCTTATGCAATTTTTGGACACAAAAATCTCACTCACGCGTACGCATACCTCCCTCCTCACTCGCAGACGCCCACGCCGCTCATGAGCCTCGCCGCCATCGACGCGCTCGAGCCCGCCGAGCTCGTGAAATATTGCAATCGGTACTACCCTGGGCGCGTATACACCGTATCCGGGGCCGGGGCCGGGCTGGGGGCGGACGGGGCGGACAAGGGGGAAATGCAGAGCGAGAGGGCTCAGATGATACGGGATGTGAGGGTGGGGTGGCTGTTGGGTGGGTTGGTGCTGGGGATGGGGGTGACGACTGTACTGGGGATGGGGGTGGAGATGGGGGCGAGGAGGACAAGGGTGCGAGTGCGAGTGGGAATAGAGGGGAGGATGGGTCAGCCCCAGACCCGGCGTACGCGGCGTTTGGGGTTGTGATGAGATGGTATGATATTGCGTGGACCATGGCCGGCGGCTCCTTGGGATTTTGGCACTTGGACTTTGAGCAATGTACCGATTTATTTGCATACTACATACGCTACTGTACCACTTTGCGCTACATGATGTATCTACTCCGCTCCAATCATCGTATAATCTTTCCGTCTTTCCGAAGCGCAGAGCCAGAATAAGTAGCCTTCCGGATTTGGTAGAAAACGAAACGTGCAAGCCAGATGAGAATCGAAACTCATAGTCCAGGTCCGTCCGTCTTTAACTTCTCTGTAGGGCTCAGGCGGCGGCTCGTGCCCATTCCTTGGCGCAGATGAGGGAAGTGGGATAGGCATTGACGCGCCCACCCGTCGCCAGGCCCAAAATTCGATCGGCTGCTCGCCTTACGACAGCACAAAGCAGCGGTGCGAGGAGACGTCCGTGCGCGGGCGCAGGTCGTACGGGACCCATTCTTCCCTGTCGTCGTCCTCATCAGCGTACGGCGACGACGGATAGGACACGTTTCGCTCCCGCCGTCGGCGTCGGCGTATTCCCTGTCGTTGTCATCGGCATATGGAGGAGATGACTACGACGCGTCCCGCTCCCGCCGTAGTCCTGCGCGCTTGCGCTGTAGCTGCACCCGCCCCCGCGCGCGCCCCGGCCTGCCTCACTCCGTCTCCCCTCTCACCGCGGCGCTGGCCGTCGTGGTGCGGGGTACGTGCGACCGCCACCGGCCCACCAGAGGCTCACAATCATCACCTCCCGCCGCTCCACGCCCTCCCCATCCGTCTCCCCCCGTGTCCCTGATCGTGACCAGTATGTACGCCTCCGCATCGCATGCGTGTCCGCGTTCGTCCTGATGGGCTGCAGGCTTGCAAGGTGCAGTGGGGCGCAGAAGAGAGGAAGACAAGACGCCCAGTGCCGTTTCACGTGCGCCACGGCCGAAGGGCGCGCCCACCATCCAGGGGCGACGCAGCGAAAAAAGCCCGGTCGTGCACGCTAATCCAAGACCTTGATGGTTATCATACAGAGCCCCAAAGCGCAGCGTATCCGGAGTCGGAAAGCAGTGTGCGCGGGGGCGCGGGTGCTTTTCCTGCGCGGGGAAGTAGGCCGAAGGTGGATAGTGGAAAGAAATGTCGAGTCCGCACCGCTGAGGACCGGGAGGATGTCGACTCGCATTGGGGTAGGTATTTGAGGTGAACGCGGACCTCCGAGAGCCATTGCGTGGGTGCAAGACGCATTCAAGTAGCGAGCCGCGACGAGTGCTGTGGAGCAGGACGTCCAACGCGAGGCTGTGAAAGGAAAGATGAGGTCCAATTACTCCCAACTCGGGCGCGGTTTGCCTTTGAGTGGCCGCTTGTAGTGCACGCCGACCCCGATGGCGCGCGACAGGTCGAGCCCGTGGATCAAATGCAAGCTGCCCTGTAGTAAGAGACACCAATGAGCAAGCAGTGTACCTTAAATGTGGTGGGATCAGTCGCTCACCTCCCCTGCCAGCGCGTCGTTCGTCGGCGCAACTCGCGGTCCACGCGAACCGCGCTCAGACCCGCCCCACTGTCCCGCGGAATTGAGCACGGTCGTGGGCGCTACGGAAGGCGGCGCCAGGAGCTCGACTTCGGCGTTGGCGCGGCCAGTGCGCGTGATTTCGGAATGGCATAGAAGAGGCTGCTCCCGATTTGATCGGCGACCAGCCGGAAATAGCCGTGACAGAGATCGTACAACGTGCCGACAACTCTCAGCAACTCTCTCTCACCATGGGGCAGAGCTACGAACTCAACGGTACGTGAATGACGAAACCCAGACCCAGTGTGTACTTGAACTCATGCAAGTATATGTTCTAGTTAAAAGTATCAAGGGGGCGGACGCGAAATACGGAAAAGCAAGGGGCTTCGGATTGCAGAATTTTTTACCTCACCTCAAAATCTGGAAGAGATTGTGATTTTGAGACACAATCCACTTTCCTTAAGGTGCCTGGTGTAGTGGTTGTTGAAGTAGAAGAGGATACATTATTCCCATATCGGGGAATTGATGAGGGATTGATCGGCCGGAGGTCTTCCCAATATAGCAAATGAGCATGTGGGCTCGGCAACAATACGGCAGCGGGACCCCATCACTGAACATCTTTTCACTCAGAACTGTTCAAACAATCCTGAGATGACTAGCACAACTGATATTTTGTCAATTTAGTGTATATATAAGGTCCCAGACATCAAACCAAGCTCCACCAGCCTCCAGAAGGCGATTCATCACTTCCCAAAAAGGAATTTCCTCTTTTGGGAGGGGGGGAGGGGTCGCCGATTTTGCTGAAAAAAAACTTCGAGGTATGGTGCAAATTCGCAGATTTGTACCCCCTTGCGGAAAAGCACGCCTTTGCGTGGCGATTCATGTGACAAGATGGACAGATCGTACAACGTGCAAACAACGTGTCGACAACTCTCAGCAACCCTCTCTCACCATGGCGCAGAGCTACGAACTCAACGGTACGTGAACGACTAAACCCAGACCCAGTGTGTACTTTGAAGTGACGCAATTATATGTTCTAGTTAAAAGTATCAAGGGGGTGGACCCGAAATACGGAAAAGCACGCCTTTGCGTGGCGATTCATGTCGATGGCAAGTGGGTGCACAACACTCACCCAAAGGAGGCTTCGGTGGCAATGTGGAATGATACTACAACCCTGTGAGTCGAAACAATAGATCTATGCTGGCCGGCTTTCTTAGAGATTCCACAAGATGGGCAGATAACTCATCGTCCATCATTGGCCTTCGCATTTATGATCGCCATAATTGGCGGCACTATGTGCCGTTGATGAACGAAAAATGTCTAGCTGAGGCAGAAATTGGGATACATATCCTACTTGAGGCCCAGAAAGGGAAGTGGAATTGATTTTTTATCGGCGCATCACTCTGATACAATCAAATTAGACGTCGATGTCCCACTCAAGTATGTGAAGTCGAAAGCAATGCCGGGGCCCACACTCGTCTTAAGGGTGAGCACCATCGGCAACATCCAAGCGGGTGAACTCGAAATTGCCAATGCCAAAGCGGATATTGCACCTCTCGAAAGTGGGGCGGCGGGGTTTGCTGCACTCCAAGTTGCTGGCACAGTACAGAGCAGTGATTTTATGTTGGTGCTGGGAACTCTGCTGGAATCTATCCTCAAGATAGGAGATGAATTTGCAAAGGTGAGCTGCCTCCCTTCCATGCACCTGCATTTATTAATATGTATCAAACAAGATCCACCTGTTTACCCAGGTTGCATGGACGGCATTGCATTCAGTTTACAAGGTATCCGATGGCTGGACATAGTTCTTGGTGTATATTAACCACAAAAATAGGCTGTGCAAAACCAGCAGGAGACAGATGGAAAAATTGTTCAACTGGTCCAAACAATGGCCGAGGTTTATGCCTTTGCCAGGGATGCAGATTCGCTCTCCAAAGCAAAGAAGCATCTCGAGGGTACCATCACCACCATTGCCCAACAAACAGCAAAATGCGCAATGTTTATTAGGGAATACACTGGGCACAGGTTCCTTGGTAGATAATCACGCAAATTCTGTCTTCATATCACTAACATCATTCATAGTCAGACTTGCAACCAACTTAACATCTGGCCACACCAAAATGATCGAATATTTTGCTGCCATTTTTGTGGAACTGCAGCAGTCTCTTGACAGGGGACTATGGAAGCACACCGCATTTGTGGCAACACACACCGAGTCCATGACACACCAGATTCTGAGAGCTGTCCAGGATTCCGGTATATATATATCTCCAATGGTATACCCTACCTCACATCAGAATTAGCCCAATCCGAAAAGCTGCAAACCCTCCATCCAGCAATCATGAATGCATCCTTGCACCTGCCGTGTTTAGCTGGAACACGTAGTCACCTACTGAGTTTCATTACCACTTGGCTCACCACACCATCTGATTCGGTCGACTCTGGTAACATTCTGTGGCTGTATGGTGTTGCCGGGGCTGGAAAGAGTACCATAGCTACCACCATCTCTCAGTACTTCAGCGAGTTGGAGAGTCTTGGTGCATTCCTGTTCTTTACTCGTGGCGAGGCAACAAGCAGTCCCAGCTCTGTTATTCCCACAATTGCATTCGGGCTGGCTCAATCAAACACCCATGTCGCATCTGCCATCTGTGCAGGCATTGATGGCTATTCAAATGTGGACAAAGCACCTATGCACAAACAATTTGAGAAGCTCTTGCTTGAGCCCCTCAATGCTGCTCAGGGCCATATCCACAGCCCAATTGTTATCATCCTCGATGCACTGGATGAGTGTGGAGATTCTGCTTCATGGAAGATTCTTGTCTCCATACTTTCCAATGACTTTCCAAAACTCCCCAGCATGTTCCGCTTTTTTGTCACCAGCCGTCCTGATTCGGACATTGCTACCACGTTTTTCATGCAACCAAAAATCATCAAAAGGCACCTTGACATCACAGAACCATCCAGTGTACAAGATATCCAGCTCTATATTGACCATGAGATGGTGAAAATTCAGCAGCAGCACTCAGCTTGGAAATTGTCTCCTACATGGCCAGATGAAAAAATAGCTGCCCTTGTCAAAGCTGCCTCGGGTCTCTTCATCTGGGCTTCAACAGCCATAAAATTGCTCTTGGAGGCTTATGATCCAAGCGAGTGCCTTGATACTCTCATCCATGAGAAATCATCCGACCTTGATGGCCTGTATGCTGTAGCCCTCGGAACAGCAGGACCCTGGAAAGACAGTCACTTTGCACAAGATGCGAGAGCTGTTTTAGCTGCTGTTGTGCTTGGGAAGTCCCCAATGTCTGATGCAACTATTGATGCCCTCTTGCATGGGAGCTTCTCCAGTCCTATCCTTGGACGACTTGGGTGTGTGTTGCAGTGGGCTCCTGGTCAGGAGGCTCAAATACTACATGCATCATTTGGAGATTATCTGACAGATAACAAGCATTCTGGTGGCATGCCTTGGTATATTGACCCCAAGGTTGGAGGCTGTCAACTTGCATCTGGATGTTTGCAGGTCATGAAGGCAGACCTTCGATTCAATATCTGCAGGCTTGAAGACTCCCACATTCTGCAACAATATGCATATGGGATGCATATTCGGGAGCCCTTGTCAGCCCGCCGATCAATGGACACACTTCAGAGATTAATTCTGTTGCCTTTTTCGCCTGGTGGGGAGTGGATAGTGTCTGGGTCTGATGACAAAACAGTATGTGTGTGGGATGTGAAAACCGGTGCACTGGTCACTGGCCCATTCCAAGGGCATAGTGATTCAGTGTACTCTGTTTCCTTTTCGCCTGATGGGGAGCGGGTCATCTCTGGGTCGGGAGACCATATGGTGTGCATTTGGGACACACAAGTCACGCCTGCAAAGACCATCTTAGAACAATGTCTGCCAGACAGACACATTGGTCCTGTCTTTACTGTTGCTTTCTCTCCTGATGCACAGCATGGTTCACATTTGGGATGTGCATGTACAGCCGACTGTGGCAGATTTATTGAAAGATCACATTGACATGGTGTTCTCTGTGGGCTTCCGAGTTTTGTCCACTGCTGAGCCTATAGTGTCAGAAAGCATTGAATGTACTGTTGCTCCCACCTTCCGACAGAATCACTCTGTTTATCCCCTTGCCGATGCTGAGAAGAGCATCTCCAGAGCTGCCATAGATATGCCAACAGATGTACTTGTCCTCCAAGGGCATTGGAGTCTCGTTGAGTCCATCTCCTTCTCATCAGATGGGACACGGATCGTCTCTGGGTCGGCCGACATGACAATACGCGTGTGGGATACATATTCGGGAGCCCTTGTTGGTCCGCTGATTGATGAGCACACCTCAAACACTTATTGTGTCGTCTTATCACCTGGCAGGGAGCGGGTAGCATCTGGGTCTGAGGACGGAACAATGCACGTGTGGGACGTGCAAACAGGTGCACTGGTCACTGGCCCATTCCGAGGGCACAGTGGTATCCTGTCTTCTGTCTCCTTTTCACCTGATGGTGAGTGGATTGTCTCTGGATCAGAAGACACTACACTCCGGGTCTGGGATGCACGGACAGGTGCACTGATCGCTCCGCTGCTCAAACAGCACACTAGAGCTGTTCTATCTGTTACCTTCTCGCCGGACGGAAAATGGATTGCTTCTGGTTCCTGGGACAGAACAGTGTGCTTGTGGGATGCACACGACCTTGCGGCACCACCAAGACTATTTGAAGGGCACAGCGGAACAGTTCTCTCTGTTGCCTTCTCTCCGGACAGTCAACGGGTTGCCTCTGGCTCTCGGGATAGGACAATCCGTGTCTCTGATGTTTGTACCACATACATTGGCATCCACTGTCACTTGCATACTGATCTTTATGAACAGATTCAGGCTGACAGTATCTCACACCAACCATTCCGAGAGAGCTGGACGCTCAAGGACGGATGGATATCGAACCCTGCATCTGATCTCATACTTTGGGTCCCAGCTTGGTTGCGTGAAGGGCTTTATTTTCCACAGACTTCCCTTGTCATCTCCGCATCTCCAACAACAAAGTTGGACTTCAGTGACTTTGCACATGGGGAATTGTGGCAGGAATGTATCAAGAGTCTTCACTTGGTGTATTTGTAGTTTTGTATGAGGTGAGCTCAATTGAAACTTACTCATCAATGAGATAAACTCCTGTTATGGTCAGGATCACAAACAAATATATGGAGAGGGCGGGCTCGGATGCTTCATTATGATACATGTTTCATTCCACTTTGTTTCTCCATTGCAAAAGTAAATACAAGTTCTGTCATTATTGATTAAAGCTTGTGAGTAGTAATAACATCAGCTGTCTTCTCTGATATCTGCGGAAGATTCAGACAAAGCTTGGGACAGAGTGAAATATATCGAACCATGTAGGTTGGCATTGTGACAAACCAGCCCAGAACTCTGGCTACGAGCTTATATCAACCACTCAGAGGTTGTTGACATCTCAAACCTTGAAACCCCTGTCCAGTACAGCATTCGGATCTGGACAAGGGGCTTCGGAATTTTAAATTTTGAACAACTGAAAAACACACCCATTGGGTCAGTGCAGAAAGCATGGCCTGCAGACAGCGTTGAGATACTTCAATAGCAAATAAGAGCCCAACATACCCAACACATGCTCCAAAATATGATCGTCCATCTGCTCATCTGAGTCCGGGAATACTTGTGCTTTAGCATGCTGAATAATGTTTGATTTCGATGCACAGGTCGTCCTTGGGCAATGGGGGTGTAGAACAGTGCATCCATCGAACGATGCATGGTTCTTCCTCAGTGTCCAGATATTAATATTGGACACCTCATCATGATCTGTAATGGTTTCTGCTTAGACAATTGAAAGATTTATCTACGAACGGACTATTCACCTTGAAGGTTGGTTCCTACACCCGGCAGATGAACAATTGGCTCGATGCCGTGCTCAGAAAGTTGTTCCCGGTCACCCATTCCCGAAAGCCGCGGACCATAACAATCAGTCTTACGGTTTTTGAGTGCAGAGGATCAAGGTACGTACCATTGTACCTTGAGCTGATAATGTCCGCTTAATCAGAATAATCCCGCGAATTATATGGCCATCAGAGGAGCCAGAGAGGGCAAAAGTCACTGTGTTCCCACCCCATGTAGACAGAGGGTCCGTCTACCCCCGTAGCCAATGGTAGATGGACCCCTATGTCTACATGATGTAGATGCAGTTAGTCTACATATGTCTACAGTCCGTCCACATTGGTCTACATTCGTCGGTCGACGTAGCCGCATGTTGGCCGACGTAGCCGCATGTTAGCCGACGTAGCCGCATATAGCCGCTTGTAGGTGATGCAAAGGTTATGTAAAACTTTAAAAGGCATATGCCATATATCAAGCAAACTGAGACTTGTCTGAGGAGCGATTTTGATGCTGTTTCATACCAAGATTGGCCGAGTTTGCATTACGGGGTTGAGCGAGGTGTATCTACGCTATAGATGCAGGCAGACACACGTAGCCGACGGGTAGATGCAGTGCTCACGTAAATGAACATGGCCGGACATCAATCAACCGCGGCAAAGGTGCGTCTACATTAGAGCGTAGATGCAGATCACCGGACGTAGCTGAACATCGCCACATGTCGGCATATGTCAATCAACGTAGACACAGGTGCGTCTACAGGGGGTCGGAACGCAGTGAGTCGAATAGGAGACGGACACGCAGGGCAGAGGTCGAGACTCCACTGCCAGGAAGTGGTGCACTGTCGTTGGAGGACATAATAGAATGTAGTCCTCACATGCATATAATCACAAAGGGAGATGATGGGGCTTCAGAATGCCCGTATAATTGAAGTCCGAGCCTGTTACAACTAAAATGAGCTTCGGTATACCCTGGTTCCTCGGGCTCACATCGGGCTTGCAGACCCTGGGAGAAATGTGGGCCTGCAAGAAAACCGTAGCAGCTCATTATCTTAGGCCGGGCTGAGGACATATAAGGCCAGTATTGAAGGAACAGAGGTCTAGAAGAAGTGGTGAGCTGTGCTTGGAGGATTTTCAGCTACATCGTGCACGGGGAAGTCCGAATCTGACTGTCTAGCTCAGTCAAACTAAGAATGCCGAGGGGAAATGGGAGGACCACATTTGGCAGCGGGGGCCTACCATTTGTAGATTTTCGGACACCAGTGTTCCTAGATTTCGCAGAGTCCAGGGAATGAGCCTGTTGATGTTGGACCAACAGCAAGCATTAAGCAGACACATGGTGGGGAAGTGCAATACAACAGATTAAGGTTAGTGGTTAGGCCATCCAGTTATCATGGATGCATCCTTGTGCCTGTCGTGTCTAGCTGGAATACATCATGACCTACTGAGTTTCATCACCACTTGGCTTACTACACCACCTGATTTGGCCGACTCTGGTAACATTCTCTGGCTGTACGGTGTTGCCGGCGTCAGAAAGAATACCATAGCTACCTCTGTCTCCCAGCACTTGAAGGCCTTGAACAGTCTTGGCACATTCCTTTTCTTCACTTGTGGAAACTTGGCAATGAGCAGTCCCAGCTCTGTTATTCCCACAATTGCATTTGGACTGGCTCAATTGAACACCCATCTCACATCCACCATCTGTGTGAGTATGGATAGCTATTCAAATATGACTATGGCTGAACAATTCCAGATGCAATTGCTTGACCCCCTCAATGATGCTCAGGGCCATATCCACGGTCCAATTGTTGTCATTCTCGATGCACTGGATGAGTGCGGCGATTCTGCTTCCCGGAGGATTCCTGTCTCCATACTCACCAATGACTTTCCAAAACTCCCCAGCATGTTCCACTTTTTTGTCACCAGCTGTCCCAATTCGGACATTGCTACTGGTTTTTTTATGCAACCAAAAATCGAGAGACACCTTGACATCACAGAGCCATCCAGTGTAAAAGATATCCAGCTTTATATTGAGTCATTGACCATGAGATGGTTAAAATTCGGCAGCAGCACTCGGCTTGGAAATTTTCTCCTACATGGCCGGATGAACAAATAGCTGCCCTTGTCAAAGGTGCCTCGGGTCTGTTCATCTGGGCTTCAACAGCCATGAAATTGCTCTTGGAGGAGGCTTATGATCTAAGGGAGTGCCTTGATACTCTCATCCATGAGAAATCATCCAACCTTGATGGGACACTACTGTCCGAGTTTGGGATGTTCGGACGGATGCACTGATTGCTACACTGCTCAGAGGGCACACCAGAGACGTCCGATCTGTTGCCTTCTCACCAGATGGAAAATGGATTGCTTCTGGTTCCCGTGACAGAACAGTGTGCTTGTGGGATGCACACAACCTCGCGGCAAGCACCGAGATTATTTGAGGGGCACAGCGGAAACACTTCTCTCGGTTAACTCCTCTCCAGAAAATCAATGGGTTGCCTCTGGTTCTAGGGATGGGGACAATTCATGTCTCCAAGGTTTGTACCACATACACCGCCGTTTGTAAAAAATATGTCACAAATGTTTCCTCTGACATGTTGCAAAACAATTTGCCGATCCTGACAGAACACTGAGTCAAACATTTCTCAAACATAAATAATTGAATCCCACGAGGCTTATTCAATGTTCCATTGTGAAAACATTTTTCAAGAACCTTTACTCGACATTTACTTGAATATTAGGAGACAATTGGCCGACTTATTTTCGACAATTTGATACTGCAAAAAATGATTGGATTATACAGGAAATAGGCTAACAGATGACAGGCTTGATGTGCGGTAATACCAACAGACTATCTAAACTATGTAATTCGCATCCTGGCACCAGAGGGGCAACAGCAGTCGTTGAGCCGTGACATCAGTTGTTGTCATCATTATCATTGTCGGATGTGTGAGCTACGGCAGGAGCGGCACAGTTGATGAGCTGACGACTCAAACAGATGGGGTTGCGAGTGAGATGAGTTGACTATACCGGATCATTTAGATGTGGCCACGGACAATTAAGTGCACAAAGAGAGGCTTGAGGTGCTTGAGGGAGGAAAGCTTGTGAGAGCACTCTTGAACCTAGAGTGGTCCATTTCTGGGGCCTTGAGAAGGTCACTTGAAGGAAGAGGCTTGAAGGCTTGCACGCTGGAACTTCAGGATTTGATATATTGCGACCCAATGGAATGAGAGAGATGGTGGGGGGTCTTGATGAACTGGACAGGGGAAGTACATGCAGTGCCAGAAGGATGGTGAGAGAGATGGGCGAGCAGCAGGAGGAGAGAGGAGATGATGCCGCATCAACCAAAACAATCACGCCATTGATGGTCGGAGTTTGAATGACTTGATAGATTTTCGGTCACTGCTGGCTCTTTCCATGACTGGATGTTCTCTCGTGGAGTGCATATGAAGAGATACCGAACAGAGTATAAAGGCCAGGAATAAACCGGAAAAGGCCGATAAGGCTGCCAGTGTTATGGTGCGCAGAGAGGACGCACCAACAAACATTGAATAGAGATCGGAAGAAATATAAATTGCATATCGGTCCAACATTCAGGGAACATTGACCGAATATACTCTCAATATTACGAAGAAAAACACCCACACAACATTTGATCAAGAATATTGCAATGTTTCGTCAAATGTTTGGTTAATTTTGGTTGGCTGGGGTTTTAAAAACATTGGACTGAAATGACGGTGTAGGTCGGGATGCGAGGCGGAACCCAAAACGAGTTGAAGAGGGTGTGGTATCCACTCAGGTATACAACCCGGGGCGTGGATACAACCCATAGTATGATGTGGAGGAAGCGGGGCAGGGTGAAGACAATGCCTATGTCAAGCCAAGGTAGAAGCCTGAGATTAGACGAGGTAGAATCTACTGTACATGGAGATTCTAACGAGCTTATATAGGCTTCTAATAAATTACAGCGATCACGGTCAATCACGATCAGTTCCTGTACCCCAGCATTAAGGAGTGTTAATGCTGATACTCCTAGACTCCTCTGTGTCGGTTTCCGTGGCGTTGGAGGACTTAGGAGACCCGATGATAGGGTGTGTACCAAAGCATGCATGAAAACACCAGTTTTTATTTCATTTTGAACCTATTAACGGGCAGAAGTGAGGCATTAGATTATGAGTGTACACCCTCCCTGGGGTGGTAGGCTACACTATTGATGGCTGAAAGTCAGTGTAACAAATCAACTATGAAGGATTGAGTAGACTTGACAAGGCAGCCCAAAAAGCTGTTACGTCCTGACTATGATATTCTACACTGAGCTATAGATGGTGGCGGTAAACCATTATCTTATGCGCTGGAGGTGAAACATCAGGGAACTACTCAGAATTATTGACTTGCCGCTTCAATGGCCTCTGAATAGTCTGATGACTATTAAACAAGATATACGAAGTCAGAATTGGTACAACCACATTAGGGCCGGCAGAGATATAGTGCTGCTTGATTGTGTGTATAAGTCCAACTGATTAGATTGGGATGAAGACATGTTTCTGAGTTAACCATCACTGTGGTTACTCGGGCAGATCTGACTGTTAGAAAGATGCGGGCCTCACATCAAGGATTGACTGATATGATTGATGAGGATTGGCACTATAGAATAGCGCCACGCTATATTTCACTGGTCACTATACTGGTCCGCCAGTATAGCGCCGCACTATATTGTCAATCTGCTTGATATGTACTATGAGTTCCACTGAGCTTGTGAAGTACGGGACTAATGTTGCCGCGACTCAAAAGTCTGAGTCACGACTCGGCGAGTCGACTTCAAATGCCATTTGACTCGACTCGACTCGACTTCGACCCAGCTGAGTCACTCGGAGTCGATTCAAGTCGACTCAAGTCGTTGAAGTCGGTGGTAGAGGAGTGAGTGCATAGGTAGATAGCCGACTACTGTACAAATACATTTTACATCAAGAATTTGAGCTACGCATTCATGTCCTCTGGCATGTAGGTCGGTGTATCCCCCATTTCAAAGCTCTCAGTGAGTGTGTCCATCGCCTCCACTCGTTCAGCTTCATCAGTTGTGGTAGCCAGCAGGCGAAGCCAATCTTCTTCGTCATCAGGGACCGGCACAGACTGCCAGTCAGACATAAAGTTCAAGCGGGATTTCTTAAAATTGAACTTGAGCATCTGTAGTGCCTCCATTAAATGCGGACTGAGTCGGTTGCGCCGCTTCGTATCGGTTTCAGCTGATGATGAGAACACTCGCTCTGAGGGCACAGATGTTGCTTGAATTGGTGCATAGTCAGTGAACAGGCGATAAATTGTCGGCCAGGTTCCAATTCCATGATTCTATGCACGTAAACGTAATCAGTGACTGAAACCAACTAATAGAACTTGAATTGTACCGTCCAGTATCCGATCATATCCGTTGTTTGCGGTGGAGGAATTGGACTCTGAATATAACTGTTCATCTTGTCTTCCACCGACCAAAAATTACCCGGCTCTGTCGATGTTCCCGCAGAAAAGTCCAGTGCTTGTCCGACATTGCGGTATTTGCGCGCCGCCTGCAGGATCATTGTGGGTGCTGCCGCCGGAGCACGGGACCGGGACGTCGGGCGAGAACCACGAGAGCGGGATGAGTTGCGGGAGCCCTGAGACCCAGTTGGACTATTTGAACCGGACAACGGGTTTTCCACATCCAGATCTCGATATGTCTGGAGCTTAATATGATCTCAGCAAAGGCGTTGAAATTAGGTCTCAAAGAACTAACCTTGGCTAAAATAATTTGCTTTGCATGTTCCTGATCAGCCTGTAGACCTATTTTTCTTGATCCATTCCAACCGAATTGACGGATTTATGACTTTACCGGAGGAATTAGTGCAGAAGGACACATTCAACCATATCAACTCACACATAGCAATAATATATGCATCCGTGTTATCAAACTTGTCATAGTATTTTTTCGCAATTGCCAGACCAGGCGAGATGATTTCTGAAATGTTCTCCTCCTCCAAGTCAACGTCACTCATCATGGACTCCCACGAAGAGATGAAGAGCTCAAAAGCGGGGATTGTTGCTGCGAGAATGGGGGTATTTTCGGAAGACATGATTGTTTGAACCGTATGAGGTTGCTAGATCGAGTCAGTGCATGAGTGAGGAGGATAAGACTTAATTCCGCACCTGTAAAATCAATTCCAGAATTTCAAGCCTGTCCCAATGCCGATTTTCCAGGGGATGCTTAAAACCTTGTGCATCACGGTCCATCGCAAAGTATCGGGTGACTGGCTGTAAATAAAAAACACTGTTGAGTATGTGAAACTGGCCCTATTGTGAGAATAGCCCACCTGCTGGAGGTATCAAAGGCATCGCAGCATGTAAAACACTGAGTCCCAACGAGTCTTCACATCGGGCAAAACAGTAACTTCCGAAAGCTGAACGATGACTCTCATCAGAACCCCACGGTCGTCACGAATCTCCGTCCATGACTGTTTCTCGTTGCCCAGTTTGATGGTTTCCAGGAACTCGTCCCGTCGCTGGCCAGACTTCCGGATGAAGGCCACTGTTTTGCGTGCACGTCGGATCGGACCTGCACGGCGACGTGTACGAACAGCACATCCAGTATCCTCATCAGATTCCGTTTCTGTCTCGGTCTCGGGGTGATCGTCGCGACTATCTTGCTTCTCCATGGCTCGGATTACTGCCTGGGAGCAAAGATTGATAACATGGGAGAAACACCGGATATAGTTCTCTTCGGCGTCGAAGTCAAGAACACCCTTCTCAGCGAGAAGCATTGCGAGATATGACATGAATGTGTTGTTGTTCAAAGTGTTATCCATGGTAAAGTGTCCCATCTGCAACGCATAGGCATTGAGCCGAGGTAAAAAATAATAATGAATGAACTCTGCTACCTTGTCTATTATCCCAGCTTGCTCGCAGATCTGAAATATAATGCGAGAAAGTCTCTCGCCACTGTGAGATCCACGAACGCGCCGAAATGCAAGGAGAGCTTGGCGCAGTGTAACCTGCTCTCCCTTCCGACCAAGCCAATGAGCGGTGATAGCCAAGTACGGCTGCAGCCCCTTGCTGCTCCACATATCAATAGTGAACGAAATTTTGCCAAGTGACTCCTAGAGTAAACTTGGTTTCAGGACGGCAATTTTATTATTAAGTGTGCACCCACCTTCAGCTCCTTCTTGAGACTATGATAGTATTTTAGCCAGGCATCCAGAATCAAAGATCGCAGCTTGGTTCGGTGTGGTATATCTTCGTCCTGCAAGGACTCGCGGAGCAGGAGCAGCAAATCCCGGAAGTCATGGTTCTCGATTAAATTAATTGACTAGCAGTGAATCAATAAATACCAAATTAGCCACTAAAGTTTCACTTACCAGATCATTAGAGACGATGACTGTAACCAACTTCTCTTCGAAGGCAGCAATCGAAAAAGGTGTCCGCTGCATGTCCTTGGCCCGCTGCTCCTGCCGCCGCTTGAGCAGAGCACCAGGGAGTTTGTTCTCGAGTTTACGAGCTGCAATGAGAGCGAGATACTCTGTGAGGTGCTCCTTCTCGAGGTGGCGTCTGCGAGTGCTGAGACTACTCCCAGCTGCATATGGTTGGCTAGAGGAAATAAGCATAATTTCAATCAATTTCGCGCTAAGACTCACGGGCAAAGCTTGCACATGAAGCCACGATGCTCGGTGTGCTCCCCAAAAAATGCCTGGCAGTCAGCCGATCTGGTGTTTGCCTTGAGCACACTGTCCTCTGCCCACGCGTACTGGGCATCATCAAGACAATATCCCCTCCATGGGTCCTGGCCGCCTTCAGATGCAGGGGGGGCCGAGCGAGGTGCAGTGGTACCCCTAGCACGAGAGCGAGAGGGGCACGAAGGAGGAGGGGACTCCTCCTCTCCACTGGGGCTCAGGCTAGTCAGGGGCTGCAGTCGTGGGCGAGGAAGCCGAGGTCGGCCGACAGGTTCATCTTCATCCGAATCAGATCCCTCATCACTGATATCTCGGACCTGGGGACCAGGACTTGCCACTTGCGACTGCTGGTTCGATCGGGAAAGAAGTCGGTTGGCTGCAGCACGACCAGGAGTCTGTGGTGGTGCGAATTGCAATGGGTTACTGGGAGTAGACCGGGGTGGCTGTAAACGAAATGAGAAGATGCAAAATAAGATAGTAGCAAAATTTACCGTCCGAAGGTTTGGGGAGGAGGCAGCCGAGAGCACGGGTTGATCTAAGTTGGATAAGTGAAAGCCATAATTTTTCCCAAAAGGAAAAGGAACACACCTCGGCTTCCCAAACCTCTATTCGGCGGCAATGCTAGGTTGTGCAATCAGCACTGAATTCGGGGCAAAGGTGGACTCGCAAATATATACAAGTTAATGGCGCATAGCCGCGGGTTTGTTCTGGGACACTTGGGCCACGGGTCGGAGGTGGCGGCGCGTCCTGTGCCGTGGCAGTGTTGCGTGAGCCGCTGCCCCGTGTCGAACGGCCAGGATTTGCCGGGGCAGGTGCCGGTGCATCATCAGGGCCAAGGCGGCTTGGCATCGACTTGCGCGCAGTGGATTTACCACTGGAGCTGGTGGTGTGGGATTGGGTGCTACACGCCGGGGAGGCATTTGGAGATGGAAACAAACTACAGGGTGGATTGACAATCTTTTTAAGTCGACCAGCCTTGTTCCAAACACTTGGAAGAACAGGTATCATCGAAATTTATCTGCAACAGGCCCTGAAAAGATATGAAGTGTCACTCGCAGAGATATGAAATGTCAGTCAGAGAGATATGAAATGTTGCTGCAAGGGAGATAGCAGAGCAGTGACGAATCACTGTGGTGGAAGAAATTAGCCAAAATGAAATCAAGTGATTGAAGCTCACAAAGAAGCTGTCTGACAGTTGAACGGAAGATCTCGGTCATCTCGGGGGGGGTGTATTCTCGAGTAAAAATGTTGTGGATCTTTGTGTTTATCTTTGCCGATGTCCCGAGAGCTTCTTGGAAGTGCGGGTGCCGCTTATGACCTCCAATTGAAATTTTTGGTCACAAGGTTGAATCAGAAACATTCATTTCGGTGTCTGTTGGCTGATATTATCAGTATTTGGAAAGATGCCCTGATGGGCCTTTCCTGAATTTTCCCTGTCAACTAAATTTACTTTCATTCTATCTGACTGGCCTGGGAAGCGTCCTCTCAGCGCCTTTTGGGGCTCTCTCAGCTGTAGGTTGCCAATGGCGTGATATTCCACTTCCAGCTCGGATCAGCTGAGTGTCTGTGAAACTTTAAAAATACGAAAGAGAGGCAGCTTTTGCCAGCGACCCCATGTCTCAGCGAACCTCGTCCTCGAATGCAGTTGCTCGTACAGAACACATACACCGCCCCTTGTCTAATCCAGCCGTCAGTGTACAGGCTGATTCCTGGACTTCAACTCGAGGTACATTCTGGGTATGTCTCTGAAATATGGTCCCTGCTGGCACCAACTGTTTCACAGATTGCCCACGTTGTCTTTCGGAGTGCCCGGGTTAGTGTTTTTGCCTCCTAAATCAGCACCATTAACTATAAATGTTGCCCCATCAGTACCCGGCGTTATCAGTCCAAGCCATCATCGCCGACAACGCTCTTGACAACGCAGTCGTTCGGGGGCTTGTCAGAAGCAATAGAGTATCCTACGCCACACGCTGGACCACTGGTTTAGCATGTGCTGTGCATTTGCGCAATCTCCAAGTTGAAAGCCAATTTAATGTGGGTATTTATTCAACACAGCACTTCTCGTTGAATTTACTCCTGTATTTTGCACTAGAGGTCTCCTGAGGAAGCTGAAGTTCCTATTCAAGCGAAGTAAGCATTTTAATGGCCTTCCAACTCACCGGGCTCAACTAATCTCGCTGTACAGGCTTTAAATGTTGTGAAGTCTGCAGAAATTAATATATTTTGTCGATTTTCTACTCCCAATGACATGACTGCATGTTATAAGTGTCCCAACACATCGAGAGCATCACATGGGACACAATACAACTAATTGACCTTTGAGACCGACTTGAAGTCACTCAAAGTCGAGCCGAGTCGACTTGGTTCGACTCCTGAGTCGGACGAAGTCCCAGTGTGACTCGACTTGACTCGACTCAAGTCGACCTCATGAAGTCGACTTGGGGCCTCTGAGTCGCGAGTCGCGGCAACATTATACGGGACTGATACAGAAGTTGAATAGGACTTGACTAAGACTGACTTGACCAGTCAGCAATGACTAAGACTGACTTGCTCAGTCAGAAAGATGGAAACCAAGACAACTAAGCACATCTTATGGCGTGCTAGAGAAATACATATGGACTAGCCCCGGTAGCAGGTCATAATACCCATGGTTGAGAATGCCTTCTACGCCATTGGCCATTCGCTACTTGGGCTCCCACCCTTTATTGTTCCTATTCATTCCGTCTATCTCCTTTACTTCTCTCTGAAATGTATAAAAGCCAGCTGTGTACTCTGTATTAGCCAGTAAACTATCCCCCAGATATACAGGCAATATAGTAGACTCTAGATTTGTGAAAGAAATCAGATAGACTGTCACGTACCGTGACTTTCAAGCCCCTTTTTCGGCTCCTTCGGACTCCGATTATCTCCGACACACAGCCTTTCCGCAATACTGTTGTTTCCATTGGTTCGTACTGCATTTGACTCATACTTATGCCTATGCTATGTTTTGACTCATTTCATCACAGGAGTCTCGGACCTCCGATGATCTCCGAGTCATACTGATTTACTTTGATTCATTATGACTCAATCCATCATGGACCCACTCGGAACTCCGAAACTCCGGTACTTACATTATATCCCCGCTAATACTTTACTCTCCTATAAATATGAGCCATGTCCGTAGTTAAACTTCAGTTTGAATATCAACCTAGTTCCACCCTATACTCTTCCTCTCGGACTTCCGTCCGCCTCCGAGTCTCTCTCCAAAATCAGGCACTAGGCGTAGAGAAAGGCGCAGCGCACGAGCTGAAGCCAAGCCCCTTCCCTTCCAGTATACGGGTTCGGTATTCCGTTTGGATTCCGATATTCCCTCTATATCTCAGCCTTTTCGTCTTGCTTATATGCACTTCACCTCTCAGGCGTATCTCGGACCTCCATCGGATCCCGATCGGGAACCGGTGATAAGCACGGGATTTGTCCACCCATGAAATCTTCGCTTTTTCGCGTTTTCATGACAAGACATGTGCCGGGCTACGCTCCAGAAGCGTCAGTACTGAGGTTCCCAAGTAGCTGGCAGGGCAGGAACCACTGATTAACGGATGGGAACGGGGAGGAATACTCTGGAACCATTGGCATGTGCTCGCTCCGAAACCTGTAGGAGATGTGTAGCCCAACGATCAAGTGGAACGTGAAGTCTACTTTATTCCCGCTCACGGAACTAGATGGGACGGACTGGAATCCTGTTGTGGTGTGTTGGACATGAGACGCGTAGCGCATTCTGATCATATGATCACTGGAAGGGGCTGGGAACATCACATCTTGATGGATCCACACCATCCCGGGCATTCCGGATAAGGGATGGTCACTAAGCGAGGGTCCGATCACTTGGACCTACACTCGTCGGCTCCTGGAGCAAGTACCCATACTGGGAAGTACTTCGAATGCGGTATCCCTGGAGAGCTACGGACTGGGAGCTTATGTTCCAGACGTTCCGGTAGACGGGAAGGCACAGGCATTGGGAGGAACAGCATATACAGTTGGGATTGACATAGGGGATCGGTTGTGATGGCTCCGGCACAGTCTGACCGATTGTACATGTGCACAGGATTGCACCAGGATGGCGTGCTCGACATGGCAGCCAATAGAAGGACCCAGATACCCATTCTTACGATGGATACACGGAAGTCGGACGGATAAAACAGACTATTTTACTCATACTTACTTATTCTTGGATGTTTCCATGTGTTTCAGTGCTTTGTATTTAGTAGCAGGGGCATCTTGGGCAACTTCACGGAATCACCCCACGGCTAGTAGGCGGAAACACTTGCGAATTGGGCAGATACTGGGGAGTTCGAACAAGGTGTCTCTTAGAATTCATCTTGGCTTGGAATCTTTTCTTTTGTGATTGGTATCCTTGGGATCTGACTTTGCCGTTCATATGGAATAGTCTGAAAGTGATTGGAACTGTTGGGATTGTGCTGAGTACGCACTTGGTTGTTTGGATTGTGTTGTGAAGAGCTTGGGATCGGAACCCACTACTGTTGTTACTGTTTCACCGCTTCGAATCGGCATCCACCTCGCTTTGGAGAACCCCAGCACCCCGTTCTTGTTTGTTTTCATAGCTGAGAAGCTTTACATCATCGCGCTCTGTGCTTCCTGTCTGTTCGGGTCTACCCTCGTTCACTCAGATCTAGCCTGAACACTTGCACAGCAAGGGTTCCATTCGCATCGACGCTCTCGTTGTGTTCTAACTAGCTTTCCTGTCTGTTCTGGTTCCATTCCGGTTCACTCAGATCAAGGCTCAAGTACTTGGACTTCGTTCCAAGGACTTCTATAAACAATACAACGCTCTCCTCTCCTCGTTTCCGAGGTCTATACCATTCCCTGCAACCTTTTATAAGGCCCTGTACCAGGGTCTGATACTCGTCTGTGCATGTCTCGAGCACTTCCGTTCCGTTCCGACGCACTTCTGTGTGTAGGTTTGGTTTTGGTTGGTGTTTTCTTGATAGGTTCAGAGCACATTGATCACCGGTACTTGACATAGACTTGCAGACGCACAGAAAAGACTAAGAGATACGGGACGTCGAAAAGACTACCAGTTGCATTGATATAAGAGCCCCTCTCAACCTGCACCAACCCGTCCCCTGTAGCAGGGCTTTAGGCCTCCAGGACTAAAGACTAGTTGTGCACGTAGAAGTGAAACCGCTGCCTTCAGTGTAACTGTCCACACTCTAGCCTAGTGTCCACCTTCTGTGTAACTGCTCCCATTTTGTTGATACTGCCACCATTCGTGCAGTGTTGGTTGATATTGAAGTAGTGTCTGTCTGTTGATAGTCTGCCCTACCTTCTGCTTCTTGGCTAGTTGCCAGTAGTGTTAGGTTCGGCCCGCTCACAAAGAAACTGAAGACTTGAACAGTCTAAGGTTTACTTGAGTCTTGAGATTCTGTTGGCGTGAAGTCCCTGCTACCCCCAGCATAACCATGCTTAAACCGCATAGTTGCTCTTGAAACAAAAGCCTTATTCCACCCTTGCACACCCTCTTGGCGGGTGATACTGTAAGGAAACCGTTATTACTATTTTCTTCCTATTTTAGTTACTCTTTAGCTACGAGTCACATGTATCTCGATCACATGATACATCTTATCTCTTATCACAAACCACCACACAAACCCACTCAAAGCGCCTTTCCAGCCCTCTTTGAGGCCCTGATAGAGGCACGAGCGGTTGTATTGCCTTGCCTAGCACACGCACTAGGTACCAGGCGACTATAATCCTACACAATTCCCCTTTTCACGCTACATTTACGTCCTTATCACGACAGGTCACAACGGCCTACAATCTGCTCAGTTCTCTGGAATATCCGGAGTTCGAAGGAGGTCTACCGCATGGGAGCATGGAATATCCGGCTCTTGGTAGTCTCTTGAAGAGTATAGACAGTAGTCCACGACTCAAGTAACGCTCGATCCCGCCAGGACAAGCGTACAACGTTCTCCCGGTTGTGAGTGCTCCTCGAGCCTTACAGATACGTACCCTACTTCTTCCCGAACACACACACACGAGCATTAGGATCAGATTAGTGATTTGTTCTGCGCTCGTCAGCGCAAGTCTTACGGAAGTCCATCACTACACACCTCGGGACCTCTCTGGGCGGAGCCAGCACCCCGTGCCTCGCATGGGCGTGGGAAGGGATTGGAACACCTGCCTGGATCTAGCATTCCAGGTGCGGGTGCGCGTAACACGCAGCTGATGCAAACTTTTATCAGCTTTCCTACTTTTGTGAACTTCCTTTGACTCACCTGGATTTCCACCCGGTAACAACGACGGCACAGCTCCTCGACCCTCGGTGACGCTCGACTCAGAGCGTCCCGAGATATCCATACACGAAGCTACAATTTTCTCTCCATCAGTCTTGTCTCTCAAATTTCTTTCTTTCAGACTCACCTTTGAGGCTTTTTGGAACCTCTGAGCCTTCTGCAGCTCCTGGGATCCTCCGGCAACTTGGTTTGTGACAACTGCGGTGGCCATCTCCTCCTCCGCGACGAAACACGTCCCGACCCCCTGTGACCAACCGCCTCCGCGCTCCATATGATTCGCCGCGAGCCCGCGGCCGTCATGCATGGCGCCCATGCTGACGTATGCGGGTTTTCCGGTGAGCTGGGACGCGCGCCTATGGACCGCGTCAATGCACGCGAGGAGGAGGATGCTTGCGGGATGTCACCCATGTGCCCTCGCCCGCCTGCGCACGGATGGGCCTGTGTCCGCGCCGCGACAGCTCATATGGTCAGAATAACCAGTTAAACCTGGGATTGATCCTAGGGACTTAATACATTATCTCTGGGCAAGTATAACCGGTTATCTCTGGGGCGCCTATATAGGGCAAGACATCCCGGCAAGAGGTCAGGTGATCTCCGGGCTTGCCGAAGAATGTAACCGGTTATAATAGAGAAATAAAAGAAAGGCAGTAGCAAGGCTTGAACTCAAAAAGCCTCTAGATGATCTTACATAATAAGACCACCAGCACTCTAACCATTACACTAAAGCAGTTGTATAAGGTAGCAGGCATTGATCTCGATATATCTTGCTTCTCACCTCCCAATATTTATTGATAGGTGCTGAACTACCTGAAAAATTGTAGTGGTTAGTGTCAAAACAATTTTCCTGGCAATCTGATGCTTTCCAAGGCTGTCTAATGCCCTTTTATGTCCCTTGCATGCCATAGGCTTGGGACATAGGCAGTTGGAGGAATAAGGTATGGCAGAATAAATAGAAACAATAAATATTGGGGGGGTGAGAAGCAAGATATATGGAGATCAATGCCTGCTACCTTATACAACTGCTTTAGTGTAATGGTTAGAGTGCTGGTGGTCTTATTATGTAAGATCACCTAGAGGCTTTGAGTTCAAGCCTTGCTACCGCCTTTCTTTTATTTCTCTATTATAACCAGTTACATTCTTCGGCAAGCCCGGAGATCACCTGACCTCTTGCCGGGATGTCTTGCCCTATATGGGCACCCCAGAGATAACCGGTTATACTTGCCCAGAGATAATAGGGGAGCTCAAAGTAAAAGCGCGCTTTTGCGCTTTTACGCTTTTTTCCGCCTTTTCCACTCTTTCGTAATGTTCCGAGTGATTGACGGCAGCTTCGGCATCATTCGGCAAAGAACGCTGTGTGACGCCAACACATTCCCTTTCTGGATTAGCCCCTGTGACCTACGTCTTCTCATCGATAACGGCTCGTACGGCTCGTACGGACATGATTTAAGTGTGAGTCGATGGATTGGCACACAGAGCACAGCGGCACGCATAATTCAAATGAGGTTCATTAAAATGTGGATAGCAAAATAGAGTAATTAAACTTGAGTCAAGACATCAAAGAAATTGAAAGAGATATACAGCACATGAACTTAACGTGAACCTAAGCTATTATCCGAACCCTGCTCAGGAGAACTACCTGGGCTATTGTTCCAACGGGAAGAGGAGGAAGAGGTCGCTCGATGGTGGCGTTTGCTTGGGCCGGCTTCAGGAGGAGACTGAGACCGCACACGTTTGGGACGGTCCGCATATCTGGCCTCAACAATCTTGATCCGCTCCGTAACAGCTTCCTTGTCAAGGATGCTGATCTTATGGAGCTCGATGATCTGGTTTATTTCGTCCATACGAAGGCGTGAGCGGTCGTTTTCGAGCTTCGCATTTTCCCGTGTGTTCGCAGATGTAAGCATTTGACTGTTTAAAATTGAGTGTGACATTACGGGAGGACAGAGAATGAAATACCTTTGAATTTCGATAAGACTGTCTTCGAAGGTCTTCTTCTTTCTGGTGCCCGTCGCACCCGTTCCGGCCTTGTTGATCGCGTCCTGGAATGTGGAGGGACGTGGAGCGGTATTACCACGCCGTGGCTTCGTGTCTGCAGGTGTTGGCGAATCTGGAATTTCTATCGGACCGGGTCCGTGATTCGGCTGCTGCTGCGTGCGGGGAGGGGTCACCGGATTCCGAAGGCTGGGGTCGATAAGTGCATCATCTATTGTACGGCACTGGGTAGGGGGTTGCAGATGCACAACCTTCCGTCCATCCGGTCCAACACCGGTTGTGATGACAGGTAGAATGATGTTGGAGCGTGCCGCAAGGAATTTGTGCAGGGCGGGGGAAGTACTTGAAGTCTTGAGTAATTTTTTTCTGTACAGGCGTTAACACTGTAATGGAAACCAATGTACTGTATGCACGCACCCCAAATGTTTTCGAGCCTTCGGCATGGTATCATGGTCAGGCCCGGCGGCGCTGATGTAGCAGGCTAGGAACTGATGCACATTGTCCTCGCCGTTGTTTTCAGTCTCCGAGTCATCTTCGTGTTGAGAACTATCGCTGTCGTTGGTGTTCTCGAGACCCCCACCGGTCACACGCAGCTTCTTGGCCTCAGTTTTATATGTGTCAACCAGACTATACACCGGGAAATGTTTTTAAAAAAGATCAAAAGATTGTCGCAATGACTCACCTTTCAGCCTTGCCCTTTACCCGCTTCGCGAGAGCATTTGGACTTGTCGCGAAGAGGTCAGGGAGAATGACGCTGCCGATACGTTTGTAGACGGCTATCTTGCTATCGCCAGACGTGTTCTGGAAGTCCCGGTCAGTCGGGGATCGAAGGAAGACTGATTGACACGCACCTCGTCTTTCCTGTCTTTCCCGAAGAGAACAAGACGGTTCTCCTTGACCTCCAACTGCGCAATCAGGGCCCACGTCAATGCCCCATCGTCTGCCCCCCACTTGATCGTCGGAAGCGCGGGCTCCGTCTGCTTGGCAGCCTTCTTTGTACCGGGCTTCTTGTACTTTTGGGGAGATCGGTGCGGCTGTTGACCGCTCATTGATGGGAAGTAGATGGAGTAAGGCCGCGCGTCGCCGCGCGTAGCGTCGCCGATGGACTCAAAGAAAATTTAGGCGGTCCGGGTTACAGCAATCACACAATTGCGTCACACAGTGTTTTTATGCCGAATGATGCCGAAGCTGCCGTCAATCACTCAGAACATTACAAAAGAGTGGAAAAGGCGGAAAAAGCGTAAAAGCGCAAAAGCGCGCTTTTACTTTGAGCTCCCCTAATGTATTAAGCCCCTAGAATCAATCCCAGGTTTAACTGGTTATTCTGGCCATATGAGCTGGCCGTGAGCGTCTTCGGGACGTGCTTCGGGTACCTCACCATGTTCATGATCTGTGGATGCCTGTCAATACCTGTTGAAGGAAGAAAGACGCGTGCTCACCAAGATGATGGAAGAGGAGACGCCGATCAAGATTTGATCGCATCACACTGCATGTCAATGACAGCATCTCTCAAGTCCTTGGACCCTCTTTTTCTCTCCTCTCCAATCCTTTGTCCGGTCCTCCTCCTTTTCTAATACTTTGTCGGCCCAACGCACTCCACCTCAAGGCTTGATCCCGGACTCAACCCTTCGCTGTTTTCACCTTGGCAACGCGATGGGACGGGATCCACAGAAGATGAAGGCGACACAGCAATAGGTTTTGGGGGGGGACGCGACGGAACGCGACGAACCCCACGAATTCTCTTCTGAGAATTCGACCTTCACGCGCACCGAGCTTCTACGCAGCGGTTCCACTGGGAATCTGGCTTTAACTGCTACTCTCATCTTGGGAGACGCAGCAGGACGAAGCGGATGGATTCTAGCAGTGCAGAGACGCGCGGAGCTTTCCCGGAGGTTCAATCGTGTGTGATTACCCCTGTGAGGCGAGTCTCTTTCCATTTTTCTGGTTTACATTTCATAGTTTCACCAATTCTTCTTCATTTCCGTCTCAACTTCGCACGCACCGGCTTGTCCGGGCTCCTACGCAATGGCTCCGCTGGAAATCGGACACAAGCTGCTGTCTCACCCTGGTGACGCAACCCGAGACAACGCAGCGCAACTTGCAGGTGCCTTGGAGAGGTGAAGGAAGGTTGTCAGACGAATTTGGGTGACACAGGGGAGTGATTCGGACACGTTTGAAGTGTTACGGGCTCAGTGCTATCACGCACTCCCTTTGACCTCCTGCGTTCAGCTTCTCGTCGACCACAATCCACTTGGACTCTCCCGCGAGGGCACCACCGCGCCTGGGCTGGCTGATTAGCCTCTCGCACTGAAGAACCTTTGACACAGGGCAGGATATTCATGAGCCCACGAGTGCACGAGACGTACTTTCCTCAAGGTCAATTGGCAATGCACAAGCAAGGAGCCTCACCGGGGGTTCAATTGCAAGCGATTACCCCCACGAGGCGAGTCCATTCCAACTCTTCCTGGAATTATTCATATTTTCACGGATTGCTTTTGTTTTTTACTTCCACTCGTACCATACCTACCCCCCTATTTGCACGCGGTTACGTGTTTGCCCTCACGAGACCGCCATCGACCATGTGCTCGGCCTTGGCCCCAGCACGGTGCTGCTCACGTTCATAGGCAACGCGCAAGCGCGAAGCCTCAACGGGGGTCTCACATTGTGCGCGATGAACCCCCGCGAGGCGAGTAGATTCTAAATTTCTCTCAAACGTTTCATATTTTCACCTTTTCCATTTCATTTCCCTCTGGAATTCACCATGTTGTGGACGCGTACACCGCCGGACTACCTAGCGCTTAGGCCCTCCGGAGAGGCCGCCTTTCACTCCACTCTCCAGTCGACGTGTGTCTGGTCAGGCGCATCTCCTCAGTCATGAACACATGACTCGAGGGCTTCATCCTCCCGATGCCCACCTTTTCCAGGCTGCCAGTTCATCCAAGTCAGCTGGGCCAGACTTCACGGATATCCGGTCGTCTCCAAATGGATGGTGTTATTAAACATGCACGGATATCTGGCTTGTTGACACCCTCGCATCTGTTTCCTTCCCTCACCGCCGAATCCCAACCACTCTCCTCCTAGATCTGACGGAGAGTTTGTATTTCAGCTCTTTGGCGCTCATCTGCTACACTTCCCCACCACATCCCAATACCCCTTCATCAAATTGCCTTTCGGCTCATCTGAAATGGAGAGCTAGTTTCTGGCTACTCTTTCTCTGGATGGGTTCCGAAACCACCCGCTCTCACTTGGCCGTATCTACCAGCTGCTTTCGTGGGGGGGCATAGGGGGGTAGGTATGGTATGGGACTGGGAGCGCAGCGACCATGGAGCGGAGCGGAGTTTAGGCATGGTCTG
Source organism: Mycena olivaceomarginata (assembly GCA_029378375.1). Classification (NCBI taxonomy): domain Eukaryota; kingdom Fungi; phylum Basidiomycota; class Agaricomycetes; order Agaricales; family Mycenaceae; genus Mycena; species Mycena olivaceomarginata. The sequence goes on along the minus strand of JARKIC010000789.1, from coordinate 60,053 downwards.
GTATGGGTTCAGGGAGCGCAGCGACCACACGACAGAGTGGATTTGGAGAGGGAACGGAGCACAGGCAGAGAGGACTCGGAGAGGGAATGGAGTTGAGATGAAGAGGACTCACAGGGCCCGCAATGAGTGTGGCTGGAGAGGGATTGGAGTCTTGATGGAATGGACTCGCAGATGGACTTGGAGACAGAGAGGATGGTCACTCGGAAATGGAACACAGTGCGAAATTTTCTTCTCAATTTCTTCCCGCTATTCCCTCCCTCGATACATTTGCTTTTCTTGCAGCTCAAGAGTGGGGGGCTCTGTAAGGAACCGTTATTACTATTTTCTTCCTATTTTAGTTACTCTTTAGCTACGAGTCACATGTATCTCGATCACATGATACATCTTATCTCTTATCACAAACCACCACACAAACCCACTCAAAGCGCCTTTCCAGCCCTCTTTGAGGCCCTGATAGAGGCACGAGCGGTTGTATTGCCTTGCCTGGCACACACACTAGGCACCAGGCGACTATAATCCTACACAATTCCCCTTTTCACACTACATTTACGTCCTTATCACGACAGGTCACAACGGCCTACAATCTGCTCAGTTCTCTGGAATATCTGGAGTTTGAAGGAGTCTACCGCACGGGAGCACGGAATATCCGGCTCTTGGTAGTCTCTTGAAGAGTATAGACAGTAGTCCACCACTCAAGTAACGCTCGATCCCGCCAGGACAAGTGTACAATGTTCTCCCGGTTGTGAGTGCTCCTCGAGCCTTACAGATATGTACCCTACTTCCCCAAACACACACACACGAGCATTAGGATCAGATTAGTGATTTGTTTTGGTTTTGGTTGGTTTGAGTACAGTGACTAGTTCGCTTTTCTCACTAGTCAATCCATTAGATTTCACGGCTGCACCCTAGTGCACCGTTTCACCAATGTTCGGGTTTCCCAATCCTGAGTGTCACCATATCCAGTGGTTCAAACCCGATCAGTTTGCAACCACTCATGTACTTTGTGTATGCTCCTGTGTCATCCGTAATGCATCCGGGGACTAAGATCTGTCTGCACGGGTTCCTAGTCCCTAACGTCTTCTGTATCCCGTGGTGCAGACTCCCCGAGTCTGCGGCTTTAGAATCTGAGGCCGGGTTTTAACTGTGAGAAGGTCACGTGGTGGCGTCATGAGAGTCCAATGCCACTAAGACACATCTGTATCCATATGGACGCGCCACGCGGAAAAAAAGTATAACCCGGTGAAAACACTGACTATGGGGCTAGTGGTGAAATAACCACAACACAAACCTTGTAAATGAATACGCAGTTCGATAATGCAATTATAACAACTCAAAACACTATAGTCCTCGTGCAAGTTCGGGGTTCCAATCCAGTATAGATTGTGGCAATTTGAACTTTAGTTCTCTTTGAGAAGCAAGACTTCACAGGTCTACAAGTCGTATTGGTACTCGGCAATGCACTGCAGATTTCAAACTCCGACGATGGCACACAGAGTAGTCACTCAACAGAACTCTTGCTACAGGCACTTTGAAGATGGCTTTGTATGGAGAAATATGCTGGCATGGTCCCTAGATATAGTGCTGTTTTTGGCAGATGTGCAATTACTGGGTGACTTCCCGTAAGACAAAAGTATGTAAAATCACATACTTTCGTTGTTTTGCCGAGATGCCGGGGCTCCCATCAGGACCCCATCGACCTTAGATCTCGCTTATACTCCCTCCGACCATCGTATACTCGAGTATCTGTTCGGGGGTAGGGACCCCCCCTACAGATGTAAACTCACTCGAACAAACCCAAAATGGACTGATCGATCACGGCCTCTTGAGCGTAACGTAACACGCTCCCTCTCTCTCCCATCCTCTTCGTCCAGCCAACTCGCAGCTGGCCGCCGCAGGCAGACCCGTGCGTCGCGTCGTACTCCCTAATCAGCAACCCAGCACCCACCACCTGACGCCATGTGACCAGGATTCACATGCAGGCGCCGCGCCATCGCGTACCTGCACATTGGTGTCTTGGTAAGTTTTTGTTGCCCTTATTGAGAGCCATCCGACCAATGGCCGACCCGCAACACTGCAGGATGCACTCCGATAGGCCCAACCTTGTTTCTTAAGCGCTGGCTAGCGATTTCTTTTCGACCCAAAGCCGGATGTCACCGAACGCGTGGGGATTCGAGGCTATAAAAGTGTGTCCTCGCTCTTTTTCAGCTTATTCCAGCTTCATGGCCCACCCAGGAGACCTCCCTCCCCCGCGCTTCAGTGTTTCGAACGTCCTCAATACCCCCCGCCCTCCAGCAAGAGCCCAGAAATGGACCGCCGCCACATTGGCATGGCCATCCATACCCTACTGCGGTGAGTTGTGGGTTTCGGGTGCACAGCGGGTTATTCATGTTGTTATAGCAGGCCACCGCACCTTTTCGGACGCCGGTTGCGAACCGCAGTTATGCCGAGCAAGGGTACCGCGGGCACGATGGACGTGGACCTGATGGTCCCGTTCATCCAGAGGTGCGTTCACGTTTGCACCACCCCTTCCCCACTGACATTCTATCAGGAGCAAATACCAGTTTCTCCCTTCGGCCCGTCATGAACCCCACCCAGCAGATCGACCCGGTTCTACTGAGCGACGATCGCGAGCACGGTCCCTTTGCGCATCCCAAGCACAGGGTTGAGCACGAGCACAGACCTCGTTCCAAGAAGGATGTTCGCCCGAAGGCCTCGCACAAATCCAAGAAAGGCAAAGGCAAGGGCAAGGCTCGCGCTATCTCACCTCCGACTCCGAATCCGACGCCGACGACGCCTGCGGGAAGACTCGCACTGGTCGTAGTGGTGTCCAGAACTACAACAAAATCGACAAGGACATGCTGTTCGCTACGGTCGAGGAAATACTCCCAACCGGCGAGAAGGGATGGAAGTTGGTTGAGGGGGTGTATAATGCAAAAGCGATGTCGGTGGGGCCGGCCGGATCGGGCTGCATTGTCTCTCAAGAATAAATACCAATCGGTGCGTTGCTGTAATCATTTGAAGCATCGACTAACTCTTTTACACAGTATACCAAGCAGAAGAAGCCCACCGGCGAGGGCGAATGTCCTCCGGAGGTCAAGCGGGCACATTGAGATCGAGGATCTCATCAACACCAAGGCCGGTACGTGCGACCTCGACGATGACAGCGAGCTCGAGAACGACGACGCCGACGACGATGACGACAACTCGGATGTCCCCAAGGTTGTTGAGCCCGTGCGCTCTGCTGTTGCTCGCCGCGCACCCAGCCCACCTATCGCCGCTCTCGCACCTCCGCCGCCCACGCCGTCAGCAAGATCGTGCACAGTCTTGACCCCGGCGACACTGCGGGTGCGCGATGAAGCGCGTGCACACCATTCATTCGAGAGGGCGCAGCTTCATGACGCTTTCTGCCCAAGTCGATGGCCTTCGCAGCCAGCTCTTTGCTGTCCAGCAGGGAGAACAATGACCTCAGCGCGAGCGGGATCGCGCTGACATGGAACGTACCTGGGCTGCCCCGCCTCGACGAAGGTCGCGCGTGGGCGATCTTATGATCGCTCGCATGGGAGGTCTCGCAGCCCCTCCCACCATCGCCGTCGTGGCCGGGGTCGGGGTCGCACCACGTTCGCCGAGTGTGATGGCCTACAGCGTGGTGGTGGGAAGGTTCGCATTGAGCACCAGTTTCCGGATGGCGGTGCTGCGACCTTCTGGGAAAACGGATGCATCGTCTGATGCCACCGACTTCGACCACCGGCCGAAGAAGAAGCAGCGCAAGTGCTCCCCCACCCCATACTGTGCTCACACCCCCACTCCAAGCCCTCCCCGTCCTCGCCCCCTCAGCCGCCGCTGCACGCCTACTCCTGGTCCCTCACGCCTTCCTTTCCCCTCCAAACACCACCCTGACACCCTCGTCTCCGGCCAATGCCGTAGAGCTCGTCGTAACCCCTCGCCGTGGCGGTGCTCCCCTCGGGTTTTATCATTAGCCCGACCACGCAGCGAGACTAAGTCTCATATATCTCACATACGAGTCATATACCCTCAGCACCTCCTCTCGTTACGGTACCTCGGGCTGTTGATGTCTAGCTCACTATACTGTCATTATTTGTCGCTCTTTACTTTGAAATGATATTCTTTGCCCCCCTAATCATATACAGCAAAATTATGGAATCGTGTGACGCGGTCCTTGCGCCGCTGATCAGAGAACAACATGCCTTCAAATCCGTCCCAAACTTGCTCGTCGTCTGATGTCTGTCGCCACAACGGCATATAGACCGCACGGATCTGATTATGCCCCACCCTGCGTGTTCGGAAATTGTGAAGTCGGAAGCAAGTTTCGAGCAAGTTTGCTCGCCGTTCTGCATTGTCAACGTCCAACGGCAACCGAAGCCTCCCAAATGCGCCCTGCACACTGCGCATTCCCCATTCCGCCGTTTGACGATATGACAGCAACTGTCTATCGAAAGGGAGCTTCTGCTCAATCTCGGCGGTCGTCCCTCGGACGGTCTGCCCCGTTTTGATAGGGGCACGAATCTTGCCCTCAATCTGAGCCGCGCCACGAGGAATGCAGTGTCAGCGACAAGGTAGAAGCCATCGGGGGTCTGGGATCGTAACTTCTCGTATATCGGCCGCGCAACTCTTGAGTCATGCCAACTCCCAGGTGCATTTAGCTTTGCTGCAATGATAGTCCCTGGTACAGAGTATGGGATTTAGCGCGCAGGAACTACAGTACAGAGAACAGTACCGACCTTTTGGGGAAAAGACGAGCACAGAGCTCACGAAATGCTCGCAGAGCCATCCGTTATACGTTGAATTCTCTATCTCAGGATCATCCGCAGTGTTGCACGGGTAGATTGAGCCCATTGATGCTTGCGAATGCTCCCTCTAAGAGCGATGACGTGTGATGATCAAGTCATTAACGCCTGGAATTCTTCGACATTGGCAGGCCATTGGATACGAGCGTCGGGAATTTGGCGGAGTACGGCAAGTAGGATGTCGAGGCTGAAGTGGATGTACCGCGAGACAGTGGAAGGGACCAATGCAAATATCTGCTGGAGACTGATCTCCCGCATCTTTGAATTGAGGAAGTGTAGAGCAAGGCCAAGCGCGCCAGCTGCATCCAAAGAACGCGCCCCAGGTCGTGGGTTCCCGGTGGCGGCAGTGTCTCCCCGTGGAATCGGTGTCATATACCAGGTACCACTGAATCCGGCTTTGAGAATGTCCTCAAAAGTCTGGGTGTCAAAACCCATTGTCGTAATGAAGGCGCGGTTGCTCTTGCTTGCATACAGCACCTGCCACGGTGTGTCATGTCGCGGGGTCCGGTAGAAGCTGAGCTCGTGTCAAGTAGAGCCGACGCTCGAGCCGCCGTTCTACGTGCTGCTGACGCGCCACCAAAACCCCCGCCACAATTGCGGCTACTGCAGTAGCAGTAAGCTCCCAGTCCATCTCTTCCTCTTCCTCCTCGTCGGCCAGATCCAGCTGGTGCATTAACGCGTCGGGATTCATGTAGTGGCCTGAGGACGTGTTATTTGATGGTATTGATTGAGTCGGCTATGTAGCTGTTCCGGACGCCGGAAGTGTAGTAGGCACATTTGTAGAATGTCTTACGGGTACCCTACTACCAATAAAATACTTTTTTCCATCCACACTTGCCATCACTGGCACCCCGAAGTATCTGAAAAACATAGATTTGTGTTACGGGAAGTCACCCACTGTCTTGTCCCAGCTGAATATGAATATTTTCAGACTTAGAATGCCCAATAGCACTTGATGCAGAGCTTCTATTTCCAATCCGCCAAAACAGCATTTTTTGCAATCATTTATCACACATTTCATATTGCCAACATTTTCCGATAGGCAGCACGACAATGGAGTTCTGTTTTGCAGTGCAATGAAAGCAAAAGACCGTAAATAGGGGCAGAACACAGCTAATTTCCAAATGCGGTAATACCATCTTTTCCATCACCGAATTTTGGCAGCGTTGCCGAGCACCAGTCGTATAGATAAAACTTGCTCGAATCCGTTCTAGGTGCAATCACAATAGACAGACGAGATTTTATGTTCAACGGTTTTGTATGATGTGGGTCTAGGTTTGGAGATAGTACTCCAATGTGTAGCGCAAGTGATTCTTTATGAATCCCAATTCCAATAGTATCCGCAATTGCTAATCTTTGCGAGATTACAACCAATTGTCAAGTCTGATCCGTTTCCTTATATTCCACGTGTCCGTTCCGTTTATCCAATATGTCCATGCGTCGTTTATAAAGATCCAAATCCAACACAGATAGTATTCAAACAGGGAAAACAAACGAAACTTGGTATAGCTTCTGGGTGTCTCCGAATGAATGCCTACTCGACCGGTAAGCGTGAAGTCTAGTAACTTCGCGTCCACCAGGTGGGGTGAGATTCACTGGTGTTCCTCCCATAACCATCCACTTAAATATGTTACAGGATTCTAAATATAAACGAGACTGATACAAACGGGCAATAGGGCTCAGGGTATATGACTAGTGGTATGGCAGCTAGCTGATGAACTCCTGTCAGATATCAAGCAATTAGTAAAATTGAGAGAGATTTATAAGAAACATCAACGAGCCGAGCTTAACAATGAGTCAAGATCTACATTGCTTAGAACAATCGTGATGGGATATTGTTGATATGTCAACTTTTAGCCGACCTCCTCATCAGCACTCCCGTTACCCTCCTTGGTAACCATCCGTTCAAATGGTTCCGCCTTGAACCGCTTAAGTGATTTGTCTGAAAATCATGATAGCTGCCGCTTCCCAGTACCCGAGTATGGTTTGTTAGTAAATTGGTAGATCGACCAAGCCCAGCCTTCCCTTGGCAGTTCTCGAGATGTCAGATGATGCCCAACAATGATCCCTTTGGTTCAGAAGGATGTTCTCTTGTAATACACCCTTAGTCAGGGATGTGCAGTAGCCCCAATCTGTTTCCAGGATGGTAAGGCACTTTCCATGATTGCTCCATTAGCGACTTTCCACTTCAACCCTTTACCAGGATTGTTGTCCAGCACCTTTCTAATGGTTCGAGACACATTATATCCCTCTTAGCTAACTGCTCAGGCCAGCAATAGCCCTTGTGAGATGACATTGTAATGTAATGAAGTACATTATAGTATGTTGCAAACTCAAGCAGATTTGAATAAATGCCCTGGGTGCCCCAATACCAGGTCTGTCACCGGGTGATTCATGACACTGAGATTAATAATCAAGGCATTGCGGGGCCTACAAACAACATGGGCAATATTAATCATCCTCTCTGATGATCTGGGGCACCACTGTGGGGTTTGGTTAAAGGTGTTCGGGTACTTTGCTGTGCTTGATTTACAAACGTAGCCTTGCGTGATGGATCAGGTGATTCGGGTTTAGCAGTAGCCGGTTACCCCGGCCGCAGTTGGGCTTCGCTTATCAACTATCTGATCATTGTTGCCATCCTGATTTAGTTACTTGAACCAGGCCAAGACAGTAACTCACATATCTCTACAACCACTTGGCCATTTGGGCTGATTAAGGTACTGGCTCAAAGCCAGCACCTTCCTCTACCTAATACTTGTCAGGACCTAAATTTATCGGGTACGCCCCAGCCTACGGCCCTTGATGCAGATTGACAGATGTATGATACATATCATCGGACCTAGTAGAAACTACATATAAACCCTATGCACTCGTCCTTGCCCTCAGTCTTTGATCCCACATAGCGGGAGACTGAGGGTGAGTCCATTACTTACTTCTCATACCTTTATTTACTTATTTTGTAGTATAGCGCCTTCTGCACATTTTCAGGTATTTAATACAGGTATGCAATACAAGCCATTCACGCTATTTGTGCCTGTCTGAGTATTACTTCTTACATCATCTACAACAACAATCAGTTGGCAATCTTGCTTGCACACACCAACTTGGCCAGTTTCATGCTTGTACCAAGCACATTGATATTTGATATCACTTCACTTGGGGGAAGGCCGATGCTTCGCACGGCATAACTCGTACTTTCCTCTTCTTTTAATGATTTTACTTAGATGCTCGCCTTCAAACCGGAATGCTATGAGGCCGTCACTGATACCATGCGAGTATACCCACACGTACGTCCTTTTTCAATCTCGATCACATACTCCTTGGCCGGCTTAACCCTTTTTCTATAGTACTATGCTTTAGAAGGCTGAAACATGCACGTTGGGTTTTGAATCGGCCCACTTGTAACAGATTCTACCGGGTTGAGTTTAAGTCTTGACTTGCCCTCGAAGTGTAGGTGCGTTACCTGCAATCTCCTGCCCTCTTCTGTTCATTCCGGGCTGGTTTTCCCCTGTCCTCGCTTCTCTCGACGCAGATGACAAGACCTTCATCAACTTCGATGATGGGTACGTCTCAGCGGTCCCGCTTCGCTCTCGTTCTCGTTCTCGTTCGCCTCTTTTCCCCCATGTCCCATGCTACGCCGGCTGTATTGTGCATCCACATCCGTGTTTACATGCACGGCGTCTCGTTCTGCGCCGTCCGGCGATCCCACCCGCAAGCCGCCTCCGCCCTATTCCATTCTGTTCTGTTGTGTGCTCGCTGTCGCTCGATATCGCAGCCTGCCTCCGTTTTTTTTTTCTGCTTCGTCTACTTGCCTCTCAAACCTGTCTAACCTGTCGAGGCGAGGCGAGGCGACGCCTACCCTCGTACCGACTTGGCACGATGCAACTCGACTCATTCGGGGACGGGGACGGGGGACACTGGCGGATGCCACGGTGTGACGCGATGAGGCTGCCCATCGCGACTTGTGGTGCAGCTGCTTCTCTACGATTGTCTTCATGTCGATAATCCTGGGCCGCTCTGACATTGTTTCTCTCGTCCCGTCCCGTCCCTCTCTCCGCTTGCGGCTTCATTCCCCTGCTTCTTGCGCCTTCTTACCCTCTTCTTGGTTGCTCATCTCTTCGCATCGATCTGGTCAGTCTCTGCCCTATATGTCAAGCTTACCCCGCGTTCTCGTCTCCTCTCGCTTGACAGACGATCTTCTCTTATCTTCTCTTCTCTTCCTTATGTCCTTCGACGATCATCCTTCTGGCCCGGTCCACCGCCATAGAGTTCCCGGGGCCGCGGTAAATATTGAACTGCACGCGGAGGCCGTGGTGGTCGCCCGGTGCATCTCATAGACAAGTGTTATCAAGGATGTAAAGAATCAGAGTATGTGAAGCAAGTCGGGAGAGAACCATGCCGCATCACGTTCGCCAATAGAGGTGGAACGGGCGATTACGACAAAAGAGGCAGTGACGAGAGTCGAACGCTGAAGAGCCTGATGCATCAGGTAAGCACTAAGTACATTAGATTAGCGTTGTAAAGAGACTTCAAAAATGTAATGAAGAAATCCACTATTTTATTACATCGATAGAACGCACTGATGTTTCTTACGAGGTCGAGAAATCCTGGATCCGATTGATTAAAAGAACGATCACTTTATTACATAAAGTACTCGTAATTCACAAGAAGATCAAGAATGGTACTTTTGAAGTCATCTCTTGTCCCATGACCGAGATGACTGCCAATATTCTCACAAAATTCTTGTCACTTTCACACTTTCAAGTTCAAGCTGCTTGTTCAAGCACTTGAATTAATTTTGGCCTGAGGAGGAGTGTTGAATTATTAATCAAGCTGACAGCACTGATGCACCTCTGGCTTGGATTATCAGTCAGCACACAGCACTGGATTGTTCTTGTAGTTCTGCCCAAGCTTGCTTAATCAGTAGCTGACTGACATTTTACTAATACTTAGAACCTTCTAGCATTTGTTGTAGAGTATAGAAGCTCTTTCAAATTAGCTACAAAAATTATCAATTCATACTTTTCTTGTTCTTATTCATTCTATTCTTCTTCACTCTCATATTCTTCTTCACTCTCATATTCTCCCCCTGCTGCATTGATGTTGGCACCCCTTTCAAGAAGGATATTGACAATCTCTGTTTCACCTTGGGCAGCAGCAGCCTGCAAAGGGCTCCCATATTTTCCCCCTGGTGCATTGACATTGGCACCCTTTTCAAGCAAGATACAGACAATCTCAGTGTCACCCCAGTAGGCAGCAGCCTGCAATGCACTTCCATATTTTCCCCCTGATGCATTGATGTCTGCACCCCTTTCAAGAAGTTTATGGACAATCTGTGCACTGCAATTGGCAATGGCAGCTTGCAAAGAGCTCCCATATACTCCACCTGCTGCATTGACATTGGCACCCTTTTCAAGCAGGATACAGACAATCTTTGTGTGGCCATAGCTGGCAGCAGCCTGCAATGCGCTCCCATATCTTCCCCCTGTTGCATTGACTTTGGCACCCTTTTCAACAAGGATGCAGACAATCTCTGTGTGGCCATAGCAGGCAGCAGCCTGCAATGCACTCCCGTATCTTCCCCCTGCTGCATTGACTTTGGCACCCTTTTCAATGAGGATGCAGACAATCTCTGTGTGGCCATTTGTGATGGCAGCATGCAATGCACTCCCATATACTCCCCCTGCTGCATTGACATCAGCACCGTTTTCAACAAGGATGCGGACAATCTCTGTGTGGCCCTTGATGATGGCAACATGCAATGCACTCTTATATCTTCCCCCTGCTGCATTGACTTTGGCAACAAGGATGCGGACAATCTCTGTGTGGCCATTTGTGATGGCAGCATGCCATGCACTCCCATATACTCCCCCTGCTGCATTGACATCAGCACCGTTTTCAACAAAGATGCGGACAATCTCTGTGTGGCCAGTCATGATAGCAGCATGCAATGCACTCCCATATCTTCCCCCTGCTGCATTGACTTTGGCACCCTTTTCAAGCAGGATACAGACAATCTTTGTGTAGCCATAGCTAGTAGCAGCCTGCAAGACAGTCTCATACTTTACCCCTGATACATTGACATCAGCACCATTTTCAACAAGGATGCAGACAATCTCTGTGTGGCCCTTGGCAATGGCAGCATGCAATGCACTCCCATATCTTCCTGCTGCTTCGTTGACTTTGGCACCCTTTTCAACAAGGATGTGGACAATCTCTATGTGGTTATTTGTGATGGCCAGCATGCAATGCACTCCCATATACTCCCCCTGCTGCATTAACATCAGCACCATTTTCAACAAGGATGCGGACAATCTCTGTGTGGCCAGTCATGATGGCAGCATGCAATGCCCTCCCATATATTCCCCCTGCTGCATTGACATCAGCACCATTTTCAACAAAGATGCGGACAATCTCTGTGTGGCCAATCATGATAGCAGCATGCAATGCACTCCCATATCTTGCCCCTGCTGCATTGACTTTGGCACCCTTTTCAAGCAGGATACAGACAATCTTTGTGTGGCCATAGCTAGTAGCAGCCTGCAATGCACTCCCATATTTTTCCCCTGATGCATTGACATCAGCACCATTTTCAACAAGGATGCAGACAATCTCTGTGTGGCCCTTGGTGATGGCAACATGCAATGATCTTCCCCCTGATGCATTGACATCAGCACCGTTTTCAACAAGGATGCAGACAATCTCTGTGTGGCCATTTGTGATGGCAGCATGCAATGCACTCCCATATACTCCCCCTGCTGCATTGACATCAGCACCATTTTCAACAAGGATGCGGACAATCTCTGTTTGGCCCTTGGTGACAGCAACATGCAATGATCTTCCCCCTGCTGCATCGACTTTGGCACCCTTTTCAACAGGATGCGGACAATCTCTGTGTGGCCATTTGTGATGGCAGCATGCAATGCACTCCCATATACTCCCCCTGCTGCATTAGCATTGGCACCCCTTTCAAGCAGGATATAGACAATTTCTGTGTGGCCATAGTATGATGCCACAATGATCTCTGGGCAGTCTGAATGCTGCTGCAGTGGTGTCCTTTCCAGAACAAACTTTGTAGTGTCCACAAGGTTTGCAGCTGCTGCAATCCACAATGTAGAGGGCTTTGATGGCCAGTCTGGATAACCCCATAGCAAGGAGTGCCATCTCCACATTGTTTGCTTCCATTGAAAGGCCCTACCAAAAACTCCAAAAGAATTTCTCTGAGTTCAACTTCAGGCTGCCCAGCAGCATGTGCAAGGCAATACTGTGAATACTCAACCAGAGGGGGTATATTCCATGAGCTCCAGGATGGATCTGGATAACCATCAAAGGCAAGGAATGTGAGCAGAGTGCATGTTATCTCTGTTTGTGCACCTGGGAATTTCTCAGCCTGAATTTGTTCAGATATTCCTGTGTGGTGTAGTGAGCAAGTCGCACCACAGAAGATTTCATGTCCACAATGACAAGCCCAGCGCAGACACCAAGAATAATCTCAATCTTCAAAAGATTCTCCTTGTCAAGCCGTTGTGTCCCTGGTTCAACAGCAAGAGCAACCCGTAGTTCTTCAACTGATAGTGGCCTCTTTGTATTACCAACCCACATGAGGGTAGAGTGAGCTGTCTTTCTGTCTTCCTCATTCTGGGACTCAATTCGCTGCATTGCAATATCATAGCCTTCATAAAGGTTCTTTGGTAGTTCTGTCAAGGCTTTGCGAACATCCTTGATTGTGTTCCTTGTCTTGAGGGATTCAACATGAAGCTTGGCAAGAAGGAACCTGATTAAAGTTTTTTTTTCAGCTGCTTTTGACAATGATTTAACCTGACGTACATCCCATCCACAGCACCAATGATTTTTGCATGGATTTCCTCCTGTAACTCGGGTAGGCCCTCAACATGCTGAGAGAGGCGTGAAGAGCAGATCTGTGCATTGACATATTCTCGAAGATCATCAGGTGTTGCCTGAATATCTAGGGTTTTGAGATCTGAAAGGGAGAAGGGTTTCAGAGAAATATGTGGCCTTGAAGTGACCATTAAGTTCACATTGCTACCAATTGCTGCCAGGTGTTGAAGTAGAATGAGCCGCTCAAACTCGGGATATTCGTCCAGGGCATCAACAATAACAAAGACCTTTGAGAACTCTTTCAGGCTAGAGCTGAGCATGTCAACAACTTCATCCAGTGACGGCACAGTGCCCTTCTCTCGGTGCTCCTGATATAACTCCTTTGCAATAGAGCCAATATGTCTGCCATGCACAAGCTGTCTCCAGAGAGCTGCCAGAAGCATTGATGGTGTTTGGTCATTGGCTTCTTTGTGGTTCAGATAAATGCAAGCTACACCCAGGGTTTTGTTGTCTTCACACTCAGCACTGAGGTGGTTCACAATGATTGATCTGGGTGCAGAATTATCAGTAGATATGTCTGTAGTCAGAGCATAGATAGATGTACGTGAGCACTGTTTTCCCTGCACCTGCTGTACATTTCCAATTGATCAGTATCTCAAGCAGATAAAAAGGTAAGCAACACACGAATTCCACGGCACCAGAGTGTCCTTCTGGAACCGGATTTCCATTCTTGAAAACATGGATGGGCTAGCAACCATTCACCTGTTCCCTTCTGCCGCATCCGGAAAATATCCTCCTGTCTTGGAAAAAAATTGATCGGTGAAAGCCAGTCAAGGAAGTCAATGCGCCGGATATCTATTCCTTCTTCCTCGTCATCACGATGTATCACAATGTGTATTGTTTCAGCATCCAAATGCAGAGTGGGGCCATATCCAGGGCCTCCAGAACCACCCTGTCCCTGTCCAATGCCTAGTCCACCAGGGCCTCCTTTGCCTCCTGGGTAAAATAAATACCGATATGGGTTTCCTAATCAATTTTCCTCGCACCATGGACTTCGAATGTCTGGGATTTGCTGCGGTGATGAGACATAGCCATTCTGAGTATGTGTGTATCTTATGCATGAGGAACAGGACTATGTCAGCCCGGGTTCAAGTTCGTATAAGTGACGGAACTGACCAAAGACGATGTACTGCTGCAGTAAACTCGGAGGGGGTAGCACAATGAATGTATTGGGGTGTATTGGGGCAACGACAAGTATAAGAGGGTCGGAGAAATACGTACCAGCCACATGGCGTTTTAAATTAGACAGAAGACTTTGACGGCAGATCCAGGGAAGTGGTTTGCCGCATTGTTCGCGTGCTTACATGAACGCCGACTTTGATTGATGTGGCGCTTTCAACGCCGACAGCCAGCTGACGGTGACGCTTCCATATTGCTGAGTCCCAAATGAACTGCAGTAGTCCTGTTCGAAATGCAGATTAGTCGAATTTTGAGTTCAGTGCTGACGAGCTGGAGGGCAGCCGTGGTGCTCAGGGTGAGGAGTTGCGTAGTCGCTGCATTGTTCGGGTACAGTACTTGGTTCCAAACTTGGATTGACAGGGGTGCTTCTACAATGACACATCTCGCACTGACCGTGGAAATTCGATATTGAGCTCATTACGAGCTAGAAAAGAAAAATTGAGGAATGTAGGCAATGAACTAGGGTCTTGTTAGTAATGGAGTCAAACCTGTGAGACGACGAGGTGCCAGCAACTCCCTTTTTCAACCGGATACCGTTAATAACGCCGTCTTAATCACCGACATTGATCGGACTCCGATCAAATCCAGTTCCATATGTACCCCACGTAAGTACTCGCCGCGCTCTCATTGTGTACCGGCCATTCGTTTCGGCTTTCCGGTTCGTCATTCTTCCATCCCATTTCACTTCCGATGTTCTTGCCCACCCTTATCCGAATCGCCGATCATCGCCGGGCGGCCGATGTGCTTATTCCCAGACAGCCAACCAGCCGACTTCTAGCCTCTGTCCTCTCAGCTCGCTCGCCCTCGCACTCGCCTTCCTCTACGCTGCCGTCCTGAAGCTCTGAAGCGACATCACTCCCTCCCTCGGCCTAGCCTCGCTTCATCAACCCGGATCCGCCTGGCGCGAGCGGTCGTCCAAGACGAACGGGCGTGGCGGCGGGTGCTCAACGCGCGCGCCGCCCTCTTCGCCTCCTCGTGTCGCCTTGGTCGCGGCACTAGCGCCCCTTCAGCGCGACGGACAGCACCCACCTGCGACGCTAGCGCGCGCCGCCGTTGTTCATGATCGCCACCGCAGTGTTCGTCGCCCACGCGTACCGCCACCATCCCCTGCGGAATACGTTCCGCATTGCAGGACGCGCTCGAGGACATCCCTCCGCCTCTGTGGGGACTGCCCGTGACGGGAGCACCTCACATGTCCGCGCCCTGCTTGCGCCCACCGGGAGGACGACGCGCATCCCAGCTCCCCACTGGATTCCCGCCAGCGTCACGTGCGACCGCCATGGTCCTTGTCATACGAAGACGACCACGTTCGCGGGCAGCGTCGCATACGCTGTATGACGACGCGCATACGCTCACCACTCCCTGTGCGCCCGGCACTCGCCGTCGTTGGTCTCAAGCTGTCTGCGTACCCGCCCAGGCATCGCGTGCGCCCATCCCTCGACGCCCGTGCCTCCGCCCAACCCCATCTCCACCGCGCTCCACCTGTTCCGCTCGTCCGCTGTTCCTCGCGCCGGTTACCGTCGCCCATCGCCACCTCAATCAGCCTGACACCGGGGCCGCGAGAGGACAGTACGTGGCGACAGCACAGGAGTGCGCCACTGCCTGCGCTCTTGACCCATGCTGCCGTCCGCGCGCGCAGCTCCGGTACCCAATCTGCCGCTGGCACAACACCATCCACCTCGAGCACTGATGACGACACGCATAGTGCTTGATACATTCGTACCTACGTAGTACTCACCGTCATCGCCTCGACTGATTTCGTTCTGTTCCAATGAAATACGAATACTCATATAATTACCTTTCGTACTATAACAATATAATAAGTCTTATCTACATATATAATCTTCGATCTACGCCTCCTTTCGGTGTGTGCAAACGAGTAGTTGAGTGTGTGCCTCCCTGCTCCGTTTTTATCTAGACTCGTAAACCAGTCGGATTCGCCGGGGGATGGTTTGATGATGTGTCGATCAGACCTGAAGGCGCAGCCGTCGGTTTCGATCATTATGATCGAAACCCTACGGCAAGCCCTGGTATCGAGTCTAGTTTTCATCCATGGGAGTATGCTGACTTGGATGGATCCAGTATGCTGCATCTACCACAAGCCCAAAGACTTCGACGAGTCGTCCTCGGAGGACGACTCCCTCGACGTCGACCCGCCAGTAGCAGACCCTGATTCTGTGCCGGCCCGCCGCCGCTCTACCGCCTACACCAGCGCTTTTAGGTACACAACGGTGTCCCCACTCATCCCCGCGACTCGAGACAGCTGCTAAAGCGCAGCGTGCCGCGAGCGCTGCCTCTGTCTCGGGATCCGCTGTACCCGCAGAGCCTCCGGCTGCTCTCCCTGCAGGTGCACCAGCGATTCCGGCGCCGCCAGACTCAGATGCACAACCCGCGCTTCGAGTCGAAGCCCCGAATCCGAATCCCGGGAGTCCGCCCTGGGCGGATCCTGCTGTGCCCTCTATACTTACAATACCGATGCCTCCAGCTACGATACCCAGGCTTCATGAAGTTCAGGATCCCCCCGCTCCTCCTCCCTCGACAGATCCTGACACTACCTGCGATACCTCTACCCCGCCAGTTACAGCACACCCTCTCAAAACCCCGGATCCGCCGACACAGACCCCGCCGGTCCGCCTCTACCCGCAGGCATACGATGTACAGCCCGCGTTCAGATTCTCCCCGCCGATGATCCTCTGCTCCCTTTCCCTCCCTCGACATCAACAGACCCCGCCCCCCTCCCGCTCCCCCTTTACCCGCATGTATACCCCGCCCTCCTCCAAGTCGCCCTCCGCGGCGCCGCAGACAAGGAACAGCGCCTCGCCCTCCAGGCGGCGCTGGAGGTGTCCCTCCCCGCGGCCCTGTAGTTCGCTCTGCAGGCGGCGCTGCAGGCTGCGCTTCCGCCGCTGCTCGCGAGGCTCGAGGGGAAGATCGACGATTGGCGGATATTTGCGCGGAAGGTGTGTAGTGTCGCCATTTTCATTTTCAATGCAGATTCTTTGCACACACCTGAATGTTGATTTCTGTACGTAGAACTACAACCGCGCCCTGAGCAACGGCTCTGCTGTCCCGTTTGTGTCGGAGGGGAGGGTGTCGTCCGGCAAACGGGACACCCTCCCCTCCGACACGGCTAAGAATCCGAGTGTGAGTCGATCCGCCTTTCCCTTCCTTATCCCACCTTCCAATTTTCACACAACAGCATCTTATTCGTCGCTTTATTGCAGACGCCTACACCGCTCACCTCCCTCGCTGATCGACGGAACTCGTGGAATATTGCAAATTGCAATCGGTACTGCCCCGACCGGGTGTACACTGGCGTATCCGGGGCCGGGCTCGGGGCGGACGGGGAGGACGAGCGGGGAAGGGAGAGGGTGAGGGCGCGGAGGGTGAGGGATGTGCGGGTGGCTGTCGGGTGAGTTGGGGGCGGAGGTGGGGACGCGGACGGGGACGAAGACGGGGACGGGGACGAAGACGGGGACGGGGATGAGGCTGGGGAGGAGGGTGCGGACGAGGACGGGGGGTGCGAGCGCAGGCGGGGGCGGGAGCGAGAGTGGAAGTGCGAGTGCGAGTGCGAGTGCGAGTGAGAAGGCGGCGGAAGACCTGGAGCCTAGGTGCGACGTGCGAGACCCGGCCCCGGCGTACGCGGCGTTGGGGCTGTGATGGGACTAGGTTCGTACTTTTGGGATTTGTAGCTTCTACGTACTTGCATACTATACTTACTACATACGCTACTGTACCACTACATCATGTATCCACTGCAATTTGTATCGTATAATTTTTCGAAGCGCAGGTCTGTGTCCCGGTCCCTCTGCACCCCCCTCCTCCTCATCCGTCTTGAGGCTCAGGGAGGCGGTGGCGGCTCGTGTCCATTCTCCGGCGCAGGGGAAGCGGGATAGGCATATGATTGACGCCCCCACTTAGCTCGCTACCTCCCGCCCCGGAACTCGATCGGCCCAGCCGCTCGCCTTACGACACCACAAGCGGTGGGGCGAGGAGACATCCGCGCGCGGCCGCGGGTCGTCGTCGTCGGCGTCGGCGGCGGCTGTAGGTCTTCGTTGTCGTCGGCACACAGGCGCACCGTTTTCACTTGCACTCCCGGCCTGCCTCGCTCCGTCTCCCCTCCTCTCACGGCGGCGCTGGTCGAGGGTGCGGAAACGGGAACGACGGCCGGGGTACGTGTGTCCGGTGTCCCACTACCGTAGCGCCCACAATCATCGCCTTCTCTTCTCCACGCCCACGCCCCCCATCTCCTCCGATCGCGACCTGCACCAGCACTCCTCGAGCGCGCGGTCCCGCCCGCATCGCATGCGTATCCCGTTTATCGTCCTGAAGAGTGCACCCCGGGGTGCAGGCGCGGAAGAGTGGAAGACGCTTTGCTTGCGCTACGGCCGAAGGGGCTGCACCCGGCCGCACCACCCGTCGGAAGAGGAGGGAAGGAAGGGTGACGCAGAATTGTGCACGAGATGGATTTATCGTAACAGGAGGCCAAAAGCACGGTGTACCCCGGGAGTCGGTATTTCCTGCACGGGGGAGTAGACCGAAGGTGGATAGTGGAAGGAAACGTCCAGTCCGCTCCGCTGAGGGCCGACGCGCTGTGGGTATCTGGAGCCCAAAGTAAAAGTGGACTTTCGAGAGCCGTTGCGTGGGCGTGGGCCCGCAAGACGTATTCCAGAACGAGCCGCGATGGATTGTCGTCTTCGGTGTTGAAGAAACGCGAAACTGCGCAGGAAAAGGCGAGGTCCAATTACTCAGCATCGTCGGGCACGGCCTGCCTTCCCGTGGTCGCTTGTAGTGCACGCCGGCCACGATGGCGCGCGCGAGGTCGAGCCCGTGGATCAGATGCAGGCTGCCTTGTAAGAGACACCAATGAGCAAACAGTGTACCTCAGATGTGAAGGGATCAGTCGCTCACCTTGCCTGCTAGCGCGTCTTTCGTCGGCACAACTCGCGGGAGCCAGTTGTGGACCGCGCTCAGGCCCGCCCCACAGTCCCGCGGAATTGAGCACGGTCGTGGGCGCTACGGAAGGCGGCTCCAGGAGCTCGACTTGGGCGTTGGCGCGGCCAGTGCGCGGTCATAGAGAGAGCTGCTTCCGATTTGATCGGCGACCAGCCAGAAATTAGTCTGTTGTTAAGCGCGGGGTCCCGATCAGGGTAAGCACTTGTTACATAATGTGCACAGCCACAACACCTTTGAACCTCCAACCACGGCACCACTACAAGAAGTTTCCTGTTTCAACCACTAAAAAGGACTTTATTACCATTCCATGCCTTCTGGATTTTATTCAGCATTTTAGAGCACTGTTCAAGGTTCGGTTCTTCAACAGAGCACGCAGTCACATGATATATTTGAGGATTCTACCACCCCATTCTGTAGTATATAAAAAAATTTAAGCAGATAGGAAGGTTGGAGGCATCTCCATGAGTGTATTGCCATAAAATCTAGTCTTAATATTGAGTCTGTAGGCACAAAACATCAAAAAGTGTCCATGTGGCTGTGTAGATTATGTAACAAGCTTTTACCCTGATCGGACCCCCGCGGTTAATAACAGACTTCAATATAACGAGGTACGAGTTCAGTAAAATATTGAAGTGTGGCTGCGAGAGACTAGCCAGAAATAGCCGTGACAGAGATCGTACGTGTCGACAACTCTCAGCAACTCTCTCTCACCATGGCGCAGAGCTACGAACTCAACGGTACGTGAAACCCAGACCCAGCGTGCACTTTGAACTCACACCACTATATTTTTTAGTTAAAAGTATCAAGGGGGTGGATGCGAAATACGGAAAAGCACGCCTTTGCGTGGCGATTCATGTCGATGGTAAGTGGGTGCACAACACTCACCCAAAGGAAGCTTTGGTGGCGATGTGGAATGATACTACAACCCGTGAGTCAAAATGATAGATCTATGCTTGCCGGCTTTCTTAGAGATTCCACAAGATGGGCGGATAGCTCATCGTCCATTATCGGCCTTCGTGTTCATGATCGCCATAATTGGCGACACTATGTGCCGTTGATGAATGAAAAATGTCTGGCCAAGGCAGAAATTGGGATACATATCCTACTTGAGGCCCAGAAAGGCAAGCAGAATTGATTTTTTTTATTGGCGTATCACTCTGATACGATCAAATTAGATGTCGATGTCCCACTAAAGTATGTGTCGGGGCCCACACTCGTCTTGAGGGTGAGCACCATCGGCAACATCCAAGTGGGTGAACTCGAAATTGCCAATGCCAAAGCAGATGTTGCACCCCTCGAAAGCGGGCCGGTGGGGTTCTCTGCACTTCAAGTCACTGGTGCGGTACAGAGCAGTGATTTTATGTCGGTGCTGGGAACCTTGCTGGAATCCGTCCTCAAGATAGGAGACGAATTTGTGAAGGTGAACTGCCTCCTTCCTGTGTACCCACATTTATTAATATGTATCGACAAGATCCACCGATAACCCAGGTTGCATGGACAGCATTGCATGCAATTTACAAGGTATTTGATGGTTCAATGTAGTTCTCGGCATATATTAACCGCAAAAATAGGCCGTGAAAAACCAGCAGGAGACAGGTGGAAAAATTGTTCAACTAGTCCAAACAATGGCCGAGGTTTATGCCTTCGCGAAGGATATGGATTTGCTCTCTGCAGCAAAGAAGCATCTCGAAGATACTGTCACCACCATTGTCCAACAAACAGCAAAATGTGCAATGTTTGTTAGGGAATACACCGGGCACGGGTTCCTGGGTAGATAGTTAAGCAAATCCTATCTTCATATTACTGACACCATTAGTAGGCAGGCTTGCAACTGATTTGATGTCCGACCACACCAAGACAATTCAAGATTTTGTCACCATTTTTGTAGAGCTCCAACAGTCTCTCAACAGGGGATTACAGAAGTACACTGTGTTTGCAGCAGCACACATTGAGTCAACGACAATGCATATTGAGTCTATGACAATGCACATTGAGTCAATGACAATGCGCACCGAGTCTATGACAAGGCAGATTCAGAAAACAGTAGAGAATTCCGGTGTGTATATATCTCCATTGATATACATGCACCCTCATGCCGGAAGTAGACCAATCTGCAAAGCTGCAAACCCTACATCCAGCTATCATGGATGCATCGTTGCGCCTGCCATGTATAGCTGGAACACATTGTGACCTACTGAGTTTCATCACCACTTGGCTCACCACACCACCTGATTCAGCTGACTCTGGTAACATTCTCTGGCTGTACGGTGTTTCCGGTGTTGGAAAGAGTACCATAGCTACCTCCATCTCCCAGCACTTGAGGGCCTTGAACAGTCTTGGCACATTCCTGTTCTTCACTCGTGGTAGCTTGACAACAAGCAGTCCCAGCTCTGTTATTCCCACAATTGCATTTGGGCTGGCTCAATTGAACACCCATCTTGCATCCGCCATCTGTGCGGGTATGGATGGCTATTCAAATATGACTATGGCTGAACAATTCCAAAAGCTCTTGCTTGACCCCCTCAATGATGCCCAGGGCCATATTCATGGTCCAATTGTTGTCATTCTTGATGCACTGGATGAGTGCGGAGATTCTGCTTCACGGAGGATTCTTGTCTCCATACTCGCCAATGACTTTCCTAAACTCCCCAGTGTGTTCCGCTTTTTTGTCACCAGCTGTCCCGATTCAGACATTGCTACCACATTTTTCATGCAACCAAAAATCATCAAGAGGCGCCTTGACATCACAGAACCATCCAGTGTACAAGATATCCAGCTTTATATTGACCATGAGATAGTTAAAATTCGGCAGCAGCACTCAGCTTGGAAATTGTCTCCTACATGGCCAGATGAAAAAAATAGCTGCCCTTGTCAAAGGTGCCTCGGGTCTCTTCATCTGGGCTTCAACAGCCATGAAATTGCTCTTGGAGGAGGCTTATGATCCAAACGAGTGCCTTGATACTCTTGTCCATGAGAAATCATCTGACCTTGATGGCCTGTATGCTGTAGCCCTCAGAATGGCAGGACCCTGGAAAGACAGTCACTTTGCACAAGATGCGAGAGCTGTTTTAGCTGCTGTTGTGCTTGCGAAGTCCCCAATGTCTGATGCAACTATTGATGCCCTCTTGCATGGGAGCTTCTCCAGCCCCATCCTTGGATGACTTGGGTGTGTGGTGCTGTGGGCTCCTGGCCAGGAGGCTCAAATACTACATGCATCATTTGGAGATTATCTTACAGATCACAAGTGTTGTGGTGGCAGGCCTTGGTATATTGACCCCAAGGTCGGAGGCCGTCAACTTGCATCTGGATGTTTGCAGGTCATGAAGGTGGACCTTCGATTCAATATCTGCAGGCTTGAAGACTCCCACATTCACAATAGTGATGTGCATAAACTGCCGGAGCGCATCATGACTTACATATCCCCCCAATTGTCCTATTCCAGCCGCTTTTGGGCTGACCATCTTGATGTTGCTGATTTTGACGATGGGATGCTTGAAGATATCCGGCTTCTTGTTTACAGCAAGTTCTTATATTGGCTTGAAGTTCTTAGTGTCCTACAGGAAACAGCAATTGCAACAAATGCACTTACAATTGCAGCCAAGCTTGCCGAGGTAAGTCTATTGTATAGTCCCGAAAATACTTCAAGTTGTGATCATTCACATGACAGAAGCACGACAAAGCCCTGGTGGATTTTCTAACGGATGCAGTTAAGTTTGTGATTGCATTTTCACCTGTCATTGCATCCAGTGCACCACACATATATCTTTCTGCAATCCCCCTCGCACCCACCAAATCAAAAGTGGCAAAGCAATATTCTGGGCTGTTCATCCGGAAAATAGGTGTCAAAACCTCTGCAGGAGATCACTGGCCCCAACTTCAAACAACAATTGAGGGGCACACAAAAGCTGTTGTTTCAGTTGCCTTCTCACCTGATGGGAAATATATGTCGGATGCACGAACCGGTGCCCTTGTCACTGGGCCATTGGGAGGACACACAGAGGTCACTTCTGTCGCCTTCTCCCCTGATGGAGACCGGATTGTATCAGGGGGGTCTGCAGACACCACAATACTCATCTGGGATGCACACACTGGTGGGATCATTGCTGGACCCTTTCAAGGGCACAGTGACACAATAGCTTGTGTTGCTTTTTCGCCGCGGGATGGAGAGATGATCGCATCCGCTTCCTATGATGGAACTGTGCGCATGTGGAATGCACAGACTGGCAGCCTCATTGATGGGCCATTTGATGGACACGCTGGTGATGTAATTTCGCTCTCCTTCTCGCCTGACGGTCAGCGAATTGTAACTGGGTCAGCGGATACTACACTTCGTGTTTGGAATTTGCACGCAGAGTCCGGTGTGGCAGATATGATGGCGGGGTATAGTAACACTGTGTTTGCTTCAGGCTTCCCATCCAAAACAGAGAAACAAACTCAATTATTCAATACACCAACAGATACACTTGTCCTCTGAGGGCACAGGGATACTGTTTATTCTGTCTCCTTCTCACCAGACGGGACACAAATTGTCTCTGGGTCAGCCGATGCAACGATACGTGTGTGGGATGCTTATTCAGGGGCCCTTGTCCATCCGCCATTCATTGGACACACCTCGGAGATTAATTGTGTTGTCTTTTCGCCTGGTGGGGAGCAGATAGTGTCTGGTTCCGACGATGAAACAGTGTGCATGTGGGATGTGCAAACAGGCACACTGGTTGCTGGCCCATTCCGAGGGCACAGTGATGCAGTGCGCTCCGTCTCCTTTTTGCCTGATGGGGAGCGGGTTGTCTCTGGGTCGGCAGACCACATGGTGCGCATTTGGAACACACAGGTCACGTCTGCAAAGTCCATCTTGAAACAACATCTGCCAGGCAGACACAATGGTCCTGTCTTTACTGCGGCCTTCTCTCCTGATGAACAGCAGATCATCTATTACTCTGATGACCAATCACTGTGTGTGTGGGATGCGCGAACGGGCGCCCTTGTTGATGGGCCATTGAACACACACATTTGTTCAGATACTTTTATCCCTGGACGGTCTTGCATCTCCTTCTCACCCAACGGGCCATGGGTTGCGACTGCATTTAACGACACGGTTTGCATTTGGGATCTGCATGCACAGCCGACTGTGGCAGATTTATTGAAAGATCACATTGACATGGTGTTCTCTGTGGGCTTCAGAGTTTTGTCTGCTGCTGAACCTATAGTGTCAGAAAGTGTTGAATGTACTGTTGCTTCTGCCTTCCAACAGAATCATGCTGTTTATCCCCCTGCCAATGCTGAGCAGAGCGTCTCCAGAGCTGCCGTGGACACGCCAACAGATGTACTTGTCCTCCGAGGGCACGGGAGTCTCGTTAGGTCCGTCTCCTTCTCACCAGACGGGAAGCAGATTGTCTCTGGGTGG
This sequence comes from Mycena olivaceomarginata, assembly GCA_029378375.1. Taxonomy (NCBI): domain Eukaryota; kingdom Fungi; phylum Basidiomycota; class Agaricomycetes; order Agaricales; family Mycenaceae; genus Mycena; species Mycena olivaceomarginata. The sequence goes on along the minus strand of JARKIC010000789.1, from coordinate 35,813 downwards.
GACGATGCAAAGCTACGTGTGTGGGATACATATTCGGGAGCCCTTGTCAGTCCACTGATCGACGGACATGCCTCGGACATTTATTGTGTTGTCTGTTCGCCTGGTGGGGAGCGGTTAGCATCTGCATCTGGCAAAACAGTGTGTGTGTGGGATGTGCAAACTGGTGTGCTTGTCGCTGGCCCATTCCGTGGGCACAATGACAGAGTGCTCTCCATCTCGTTTTCACCTGATGGGGAGTGGGTCGTCTCTGGGTCACAGGACACTACGGTCCGGGTATGGGATGTGTGGATGGGCGCGCTGATCGCTCCGCCGCTCGAAGGGCACACTAGATCTGTCCAATCTGCAACATACGAAGCAGCTACGATTAATTGTGGCCCCAATTTTTCGTGAGGCCTGGTTAAATCCGGGCCCCAATTCTTGGGGCCGCTATTTTGAGGTTTAATCTTACTTTAATCCTGTCACATATGTGCAACACAATATATTTTACCCAGATGCTAGATTAATCCTAGATGCTAGATTATTCCTAGATGCGATTAATCGCAGGCGGGTCCGATTATCTAGCTGCCGATCAATCAGTGGCGCTGGCGAAAGTCCCATTACTGTGAATAATCCCACCCCGATTAATCTCACCACAGAATAATATTAATACACTGCATGGTACATATATACATAGCCTGGATACATCGTGTTTGAACAGGGATTTAATCCTACAATGTAAAGGATTCAAACCCAGGATTAGTTCTACAATTCAGCCTCAATTAATCCTAGACCTGCGGGCGGGGATGCGGTAAAAGATACCCCACCTCCCAGTGCCGCCACATCAAGCCTGCATGTGTTGCCCTCGTTGTCGCCCGACCCCAATCCCGAGGGGAATCACTTGGGCCCACGCTCAGAGGCACTGCTCAGTGTGACTCCCGCAAGCGAAGCCATTCATGTCGTGCTCAGTGGACCCGGAGCGGAAGGATGAGCGAGTTTGAAGGTAGTATGTTCCTGCCGATGCCGGGGGCGGGGATACCATGGCGAGAAGAGGGGCGAAAGGCCGAAGCGGAGACGACCGCTGAGAGGGGTGCGAGGCACGCGCCGTTGCTTGTGGGTGGACGGGAGCTGGTGGATTGGATCGGTCCCACATCTCCCGTGCTTCTCAGTCAGCGTCGGAGAAAAGCTGCGGCAGGGACTATATACACTCACCCGCGCTTCGCGTGTCCCCCGTCTCGCACCCCGTGCTCCACAGAAAAGTAAGGTGCAGGAAGGGTGCATGCATCTACCCTCGCCTTGCGCATCCCCCATAACCCCCAGTCCGTGCCCCCCACGACAACCGCCGCTGTTCAGGGGTGGCATGACACAATAAACAACTATCCCCCGTAACACTCAGTCCGTGCCCCCAACGACAACCACCACCGTGCAAGGGTAGCACGAGACAATACACAATGATCCCCCAAACACCCAGTCCATGCCCCCAACGACACCCGCCGTCGTGCAGGGCGGCACGACACAAGAGACAATGATGCATGCACCCAGCGGCGCATCCGCGCACGTCATCGTGAATCCCGCGCTCTCGCGCGACATCGGGACAGGCGGAACAGACAGGAGATCTGCCAAAAAAAAGCGAAAAGAAAAGAAAAGGAAGCCACCCTCAAACGGACTCCTGCGTCGGACCATTGTGTGTCTGTCGTGTGCCTGCGGTGGAGATGTTGGCGGTTTGCAGTGCATGGGGCTAGAAATGGCGGTTAGCATCGTCTGAAAAGGAAAAGGAAAAATACGGCAAGTCGACTGGAGTCTGGAGAGGAGTTGAGAGGCGAGATGGGACAAGAAGAAGCCCCTCAGAGTGCTACAAAAGCAACTCCACGAGTGCTGTACAAGCAACTCGCATTGAGACGAGGGGAACCACCGAAGGGAGGAAGGTCTAAGGGAGGAAGGAGGAAGAAGAGTGAGGTCACGCGTGACCGGTTCTTCGAACCATCTCTCTTCTGCTCTGCCACCTCGTCCCCTGCCACCTCGTCCTCTGCATTGGTTGCTTTCGTGGCACTGCTGACCGAGTTGCCTTTGTGGCACTCACCTATCACAACCCCTCTGCATCCTGCCACAAGAGCTCCACTCAATTTCATAAACAGCCCATGCTCAGTCGCCTGGGTGGCTACGAGGTAAGTTTCTGCCTCAACTAACTGGAGATGCGCAGCTGAATGGATTTTTTTGGCAGGAGGATTATCTTGAGGTATTATGACGTCCGCACTTCCCCCACCTCTCAGCTTCACTGACTTTGTCATTTTTTTTCAACCGCAGAGGTGCTTGTGGTGGGTGGCACCACAACTCTGAATTTGTGTGTTCGTCTTATATGGCCACAGTGTTCTGTACTCAAAGTCTTTCCCTCAGATTTTGGTGTTCCCCAAAGTGCAGTGGGATGGCAGCTCACACTGCCGGTGTATATCACCTACAATGGTGTTTCTGCGATGGCGATCATCGTGGACAAGGCGAGTCCTTCCTTAAATTATTCTTCAACTCAGTGGCCCTGATCACGATTTAATCTCAGGGAGGTCAAACCCGATTAATCCCTGCAACCACAGATTAATCGGCAGAATCTCGACATGCCCTCTGGTAATTGAATCACATCGCAGGATTAAACACAGGACTTGATCTCGGCCTTGGAAATGTAATTGCGGCTTGGGGGATTCAATCTAGACACTTGATGGTACGGGTTTAATCGTGGTGTTCGAGATTTAATCGCGGGGCTCGTTGGGTCGTCTAGATTAATCCTATGTACTATCACAAGATTAATCTACATGTTGCTACAGGTAATTAATCGTGGCCTTGGAGATTTAATCGTGGAGCTGGGTGGAGTGTCTAGATTAATTCTACATATATACAGCCTGTACTACCACAAGATTAATTGAGAAAAATAGCGGCCCCAAAAGTTGGGGCCAGGATTTAATCAGGCCTCACAGAGATTTGGGGCCACAATTAATCTGCCGAGCTGATATCACTGCAATCTGTTGCCTTCTCGCCGGACGGCAAATGGATTGCTTCTGGTTCCCGTGACAGAACAGTGTGCTTGTGGAATGTACACGACCTCGCGGCAGCGCCGAGATTATTCGAAGGGCACAGCGGATCAGTTCTCTCTGTTGACTTCTCTCCGGACAGTCAACGGGTCGCCTCTGGTTCTAGGGATAGGACAATTCGTGTCTCCGAGGTTTGTACCACATATGTTGCCATCCACCGCCGCGCTGATCTTTATGGACAGATCCAGGCCAACAGTATCTTACCCCACCCATTCGAAGGTAACTGGACACTCAAGGATGGATGGATATTGGACCCTGCATCTCATCTCATACTCTGGGTCCCGGCTTGGCTGCGTGAAGGGCTTTATTTTCCACAGAATTCCCTTGTCATCTCCGCATCTCCAACAACAAAGTTGGACTTCAGTGACTTTGCGCATGGGGAATCATGGCAGGAATGTATCAAAAGTCTTCACTTGGTGCATTTGTAGTTTTGTATGAGGTGAGCTCAATTCAAACTCACTCATCAATGAGATAAACTCCTGTTACAATTAGATTCACAAACAAATCTAGGGAGAGGGCGGGTTCGGATGTTTCATTAGGATACGCTGTATTCATTCCACTTTGTTTCTCCGTTGCAAAAGTAAATATAAGTACTGTTATTATTGATCAAGCTCATCAGTAGACAATGTCAATCGCGCTAAATCCTGCACGACCATGTTTTCTCAATTTCCGTTTGTTACAGCAATAATAACTCCGACCGTCTTCTCGGATATCTGCGGGAGATTTAAATAAGTTAGGAACAGAGCAGTGGATGATGTCGAACCATGTGGGTCGGCGTCGTGACAAATCAGGCCGGAACTTTCGGCCACAAGTTTGTATCAACCACCCAGAGGTTGTCGACTCCTCGGACCTTGAAATTTCCATCCAGGACAGCGTTCGTATTGTTGGTGCGAGTCGGCTCAAAACTTCGAATTTTGAACAACTGGAAAACACACCGTCATCGGCACCCATTGGGTTGGTGGTGGCCTGCAGATAGATAATGTTGAGGACGCTTAGCCCAGGCCACACACCGAACACATCCTCCAAAGTATGGTCATCTATCTCCTCATCTGGGCCAGGGAACAATTGTGCTTCAACGTGTTGCATGGTGTCCGGATGTTCGACGATGCTTCGGTAAGACTGACTTACGACTTGGAACTTGAAGCATGCCAACAGAAACAACAATAACACAAGGTAGATAAATCTCGAACAGAGTATTCTGGTGGAGGTAAAGCAGCGACTGGCTTATTCGGAGACAAGAAACTATTAAACTTGGATAAAAGATCGTTGGTTCGAACATGCAGTCCTAATAAATTTGGACGGCTGGGAGGACCCCGGAGGCGACCTTGTTGAAGGCTACGTAAGGAGTGGACGTAGAAGCTGCACACGGAGGCGGCCGCAGGCCATATTGAATTTTTTTCCTGCCGAGGTGGCCTGGAATGGGAGAACGGAAGGAAAGGAAGGAAAAGAACCGGTTCTCGTCCTGCATGCGCTTGCCTTCTCTCGGTTTGTGTTCTCTTCGCTATTCTTGTTCCAAAGCATTAGAAATATCGGTAGTTGTACATACGTTGGCAGCTCTGTTCAAGGTTTGCATCCATACCCTGTTCAAATTAATTACGGGTACGGCGCAATGAAGCTGGTATCCCCCCTAGAACGACTTGAGACTAGTCCCACCCAGATTGAACCTCGGGGCCATAATTGACAGAAGATCATACTTATATTCTTGAGCAGCCTGCCGTCCTTGGGCCTGATGATGATGAGAACTCCAATGAAGACTTCGGCCCAACAGTGTCATGTTCAACCCACTTACTTAGACTTCGGCGATCTCGGGCTGAATTTCAACCAAGGTTTCAACGAGTTCAAAGTCAATGGTCACCGTTGGAAAGTGAGCACTATGGACTAGGGAGACTTGGAGCAGCGCGGGCTTAGCTTTAGTCTTGCCCACTACCTGGCGCGCAGGATTCAATATGTTTGACTTTGTGTGGAAATATTTTGTCTGTCAACGTTCAAGTTGCGCGGCTTTGAGTGTTGTCTGTCGCACTTTGCGCGATTCAGACCATGTTGACTTTGCGGACAGTTGCAACTCCGACTTACGCGAAATTGCGATTGACCAATTTCCCCCAATGTAATGTAAGTCGTTGGTTGCATTCTTGCGGAATTTGACTCATGGCTCGGGCTTTGTATTGTGCTGAATTTTTTTTTTTCGTGTATTGTGCACAGAAATGAATGTGCATGGAGACCGCAATGGACAACTTTAAAGTGGTGCCACTTGCTCACGGAGAACCCAACGTGCAAAGGTACATAATTGCCCCGAACTGCGGAGTTGCGTCTTGTACTTGAAGCAGTCGGGACCATCCTCTTCATGTCGCCAGTATTAGTGGCGGATTAAGGTCTAGAAACACACCGGCTAGTCTGGCAACGGGCGCAAACCGCGCTCACAGTCCACGGGACGAATTGGAATTCGGTGGCTAGATGCGGTGGTTGGGTAAATGATATAATCTCGGCTGGATTTGGAATGCGACGAAGGTGTGAAAGAGCATTCGAGATTCATCTAACTCGTCCTCCGCCAGAAGTTTGTTCGTAGTGAAGACCGGAGGAGTGCTATTTCGAATCGTGATCCAAGGTGGCTGGCTGGCTATTATAGTCATGCACATCGGTTGCAGAAAATATTTGCCGTAGAGGTAGAGAAAGTATTTGGGGTGCCAGCTGTCGAGGAACGGAGTGTCTCTGTCCGAGTCTGTCTGCAATGTTGCGCAATGCGACAGTGGGGATTGAAGGAAGCAAAATCACGTCAGAGAGACTGAAGACGTGCATGAATTTCGGGCGCAAAGAAAGGGATTCCGCCATTCTACCAATGATTGAATAATCGAAGATGATGGATCCAGCTCAGTCACTAGTATGAGTGCCTGGTAGGCTGAGGATTTTTGGGGACCCGCGACCCAGGGCTTGAGTGCTTGAGCCCGGGTCGAGTTACATGCTTGAATATTGGACTCGAATACATATTGGTATATTCAATGCACTGAAAAGGTGTTTTGAAATGGCCGCAGATATATTTCAAAAGCCAAGGATCTTACATCTAAAATTTTGAACCACAGCAGACGAGAATTGTGCAGAATCTGGCCAACGATGGTTTGATGGACTTGGAAACTTGAATGTAACCTGAAACATCGAGAATTCGATCTCTGGGGTTGGAAATATTTCCCGTGTCTGCTAGTGAGTAATTCGTCAAGTAACACTACAAAATGTCGAAATTACTTTATCGCAGGCAGAGGCAGAGGTCCCGCAGTTAAGCCCGGGCCGAAGCCCTTGCGAAGCCCTGACCCAAGCAGTTGGCAGGTTGGGCTCAGAGCGGCGAGCCCAGGCCCGTTCTGACCCAACACAAGCTTCGAGCCCTACCCGACCCGCACACCGACCGGCGGCATGAGAATACTGTGTCAGCAGGGCGTAAGTAATCAAGAGCCGACAATGTGGTTGAGATAAACTTCAAGAGAGTCTATTTGGCTGTGCTTTATCGCAACGAGACTGGCAGAACTATAATGGCCTACCTCACCACCCAACCGTGACGCCGCCCCGGCACCACCCTGCCGCTCTACCGCCTACACCGATGCCCCCACAGCTACAAGAGTGTTCTTATTCCTGCGACGGGCAGCTTACTTTCGCTTGTATAGCTGCTTAAAGCGCAGCGAGTGCTGCTTCGGCCTCGGCATCCGCTGTACCATTCGACAGAATTGAAATTACATTTGAAGGAGAACAGAAATACACCAGACACTGCGCAGTGGATAACCAAGCCAATTCAACGCAACTCAATTCAACCAAGTGGACCATAGATTTGATTGATGCCTTACCCTTGAAGAGTGAATGACTTTCACAAAAGACAAAAGGGGATGGGAGGCCGCGAAGCGGCCGACCAGTCCCTTGTTATTCTGCTGATTCATTCACCACTTCTCTGGCTGATGTATTTAGCATGCCAGCTCGGCAATGCAAGTGTATGTTGATTACTGCTGCCTTTGGTATTCTAGCTTTCCAGACTCAGACCGGCAGTCACCGGTCGCATTCATTTTCACATATAAGTGTAACTGGGGCTATTTCAGATTGTGCTTTCATGGGAACAAATACCCGGTGGAGTTTGTTTTTCGGGCGCCGTGGCGGACCTCGGGATATATATGGGTCATGTGGGATAGTTCTGACCTTTTTATCAGATTGTAAAGAAGAATGACAAAAATAGTTTGTTCTCTGTCAACTTACACTGAGAACAGCAAGCCATATCTGGATCCGACTTGAAGTCGTGCTTGGGCCAGCGCAACTCCGCTGTCTCCTGGCATTGCATGAAGAGACTTCTTGTCCCTGAGACCCATCTGTGATTTGGACACATATCTATCTATACAGGCAATGCCATGAAACTCTCGTTCTCAACTTGCCTCCTTCACGTAGTGCACGCACAACAGGAAAATACATGTAAGTATATGCATATCTCAAAGGTGTGTTATGAGGCTTGCTGCACCACGTCCATGTATGAATCACGGCTGGGAAAATAGGAAAATTTTGGGATGTTGAGGATTCCTTTTGACACAGTGATTGGCATGTGGTGCCTTTGGGAGCACCTGTCTGAAATCTCGCTGCCATGATTCGTGGCCCCTGTCAGAGTACCGCACTGATAGGAGGATTCAAAAATGTCAAGACCCTGAATCTCAGCACCAGAAATAAGTGGGAGATCTGATGGTGTGCATCAAAACTGCCTCAGCGACGTCCATATAAGACAAATACCTCGTGAGTTCCCCTCTGCATGGCTAACATGTCCCATCAACCCAGTGCTAAGGTCCGCTTAAGCAACATCGGTGCTTGTTTGACTCAGGTGATCCCGCTCCTCAACGAGCTGAGTGATGCCTTTGGCACACCATTCATACAGGCCATTTTGAACACTAGCCTCTCCTTGGTTGCCGTAATTCAGGTGAGAATATCCATAAAATGACTCCTACTCTTCTAATGTCAACACCAGAATGTGAAGAAGAACAAAGAAGAATGTGCCAAACTCATGGAAAATGTTCACAAGCTGCTCTGTGTCATTGTCACTCTCCACATGCAATCAGAGATACCAGGAAGCCTTCCACCTGAAATCTTGTATCACCTTGGCAAATTTACAGAGTATCCATCTTATACTGCTCACATGTGCCCAGACTTACTAGTGGTGTTTTTCTCAGGACAATTCACAAGACCCACATGTTTATTGAGGGACACCAAGAAGGAAGTAAGATCAAGTACTTCCTCCATCAGAGCGAGATGAGAAAGCTCCTGAATGAATGTCATGCGGGATTACAAAAGGCTTTTGAGGCTTTTACGGTAATTGTTGTGTCATATGCATCCCAGGCTCTATACATTTAATGACTGATCAGATCGAGACTGGTGCCACCAATTTTGATAACACGACCCAGATGCAGAAAGAAGCAGAGGGCATGCACAAGAAGCTGCTCGAGTTGATTTCAACACTTTCGGATGGGACAATGTCCAACAGGTCATCTTCTGTAAGCAAATCATAGTATATTCTTGAACCAAGGTCCAACTACATGAGTAGATGTACCATGGGTCACAGAATAGGTGATAACTGCTGCTAATATCATGGGTTGACGCTCATCAACGATTCTGTAAGCTGGGATTCATTCTCTCTGCTCCCAGCAAAGCCAAAGATATTCCATGGTCGTGAATCAGAGCTCACATATATTGTGGAAACTCTCCAGAGGGAATCAGCCAGAATAGCAATTCTTGGTCCAGGTGGAATGGGGAAAACATACCTTGTCAAAGCTGCCCTGCACCACCCTGATATCATTGGAAAATATGAACACTGTTTCTTTATAGCCGCGGACTCTGCTACTAGCAGTCTGGAGCTGGCAGCCCTGATTGGTTCCCACATAGGACTTAAACCTGCCCAGGACCTAACAAATCCAGTTGTCTCCTATTTATCTGGTGGTGGATCTTCCTTATTGGTCCTTGACAATCTTGAAACCATATGGGAGCCCACAGACTCCCGCCACAAGGTTGAAGAATTTTTGTCAATCCTCACTGAAATTGCACATTTAGCACTCATTGTCAGTGTGGCTATATATGATTTTCATCACCATTAACCCCATGATAGATCACAATGCGAGGTGCAGAAAGACCTGCAAAAGTCCGCTGGATTCATCCATTCTTGCCACCTTTGCAGCCCCTTTCAGATGATGCTGCATGGCAAACCTTCGTGGATATTGCGGAAGATTACCATGATAGCGACAATATCAGTCAAATCCTCTCCTTCACAGATAACATGCCACTTGCGGTGGATCTTATAGCCCATTTGGTGGATTCAGAAGGTTTTTCCAATGTCCTGTCCCGTTGGGAGGCTGAAAAGACTTCCATGCTATCTGAGGGGTATGACCAGAGGTCAAACTTGGATGCCTCAATTGCAATCTCCCTGTCCAGTCCTCGTATGAGCCCTGATGCCAAAGTGCTGTTGAGTCTACTCTCCATCCTTCCAGATGGTCTTTCAGATGTGGAACTTGTTCAAAGCAAGTTGCCTATACAGGATGTTTTGCGCTGCAAATCTATATTGCTTGTCACATCTCTGGCATATACTGATGACAAGAGGCGACTGAAGTCGCTGGTGCCCATTCGGGAACACATGCAACATTTCTATCCAGTGCCAGCAACCCTGGTTAATTACCCTTTTAGTTATTTCCACTCACTCCTGAACCTGTATGAGGAAAGTAGTGGATTACAACTAAAGGCAGTGTTGGATCAAATTCGCGCAAATTCCGGGAACCTGCATCAGATACTGCTCCGAGGATTACACTCAGATAATCCCCACCTGGCAGAAACGATAAAGTGCATTATTTCCCTGAGCTCTTTAAACCGTCTCACTGGTGGGGGTCAACATGTCTTGATGGATCGTATTCAAGCTGTTCTTCCCCACACTTCTGATAAAAGAACAGTTATTCTTTTTATCACCGAAGTTTTTAAATCACTATTAGATCATGAAGTTGCCGACCCTGAGCAACTGATCTTGAAGGCAACATCTCATTTTTGTGAATTGACTGATCTGGTTCTTGAGTGTGAATATACACAGTTCATGGCAATTTCAAATTCTCTAATAACATTGATAATAGCTAGGTTCTACCGTGCAGTTGGATCTTACTACTTTGTTCACGAAAAGAATATATCCATGGCCATGAAATTCCTTGACAAAGGACTCATCTTGGCAAGAATGTCTGGAAACACAAAGCAGCAGGCTGTAGTAGTAACCGTCATTGCTCAGATAAAGTGGTATATGGGTGACTATTCTGCAGCCCAGATGGAAGCCCATCTCGCACAACAACTTTCTCACTTATGTGGAGATCTTTATCAAGAAGCAACTGCCCTGAAGATGGGTTCAATGTCTACCCAGGATCTGGGTGACTACAAAACCAGCATATCTCTGTCTCAAAGAGCAAGGATGTTATTGGACCTCTGTGGAATGTCTCAAGGCAGCCTGGATCACACTCTTATGATAGATCAGGCGGAGGTCCATCTCCTGAAGTCGGAGTACGCTGAGGCCGGCAGCATCTACTCTGAAATTCTTCACAATTCTTCTTCACACCGAAATGAGATCAACCATGCTTATACCCTCCTCAATCTGGCAGTGGTTGATCTCATGATGGGGACAGCGGCAAGGGATGTAAATGAAAAACTGCACAATGCCAAAGCAATATTCAATGCCCAAGTAAATCCTGAACCTGAAACACTGTACTGTCAAATAATTTTAGCAGACTTGAATCGTAGGGAAGGAAAACCGATTATTGCGAAGTCTTTATTGCAGAAATGTTTGGCTTCAGTATGGGGTGATACCCAAGGTCTCAATTACTGCCTGGAACGACTTGCTGATGTCAAGCAATGGCCGCTTCATGATTTTGAGTGGGCATCCAGATTTCCAGCAGTATATCTTGGGTATGCAAAGAAGTTCAAGAATAAGCTGGCAGTTCACAAGGCACTCCAATTTCTCGGAGACGTAGTTTTTATTCGTGGAGATCAGGCCACAGCACACAACCTTTTCACGGCTGCATTGGAAGGATTTACGTTTATGGATGTTCATTGCAGTAGAGCTCAGTGTATGCTTCGTCTTGGGGACATCTCAATGCAGAGAAAGGATTTGGTGAAAGCGGTGGAACTTTGGAAAGGTGCTCGACCATTATTTGAAAGATCATTGCAGGGAAAGAATATTGCCGAGATCGACACCAGGCTAGCTGCTATGGACAAAGAAACATTAGATACATATGCAAAAGTCCTGGCTCAACCGAGCGACATGGTTATCCCTACCATGAAATTGGAGAATCTCTGCATGGGTTCAGATGTGGATACAAGAAGGACAGAGTGGGTGGAAGATGGGGTGGAAGATGGGGAGGGGGAGAGTATTTTTCTATCCCCTCTGGCCATCTAATCCCCCAACTAACCATGCTCAGTTAACTGCCTCCAGTTTTCCTATATGTATATGTGTCTCATGTTCACTTGAAATTTATACCTTGAATTTATACCTTAACCTGGGATCAGAGGGATAAGTGAGCTGACCCGGACCCCCACCAGTTGTTCTCTGGTCATTTTTCTCGCGAGTTGCATAGTAAGCCATCCAGAAAGCTTCAGGTTTGAATGGCGACTCGGTGGGGAATGTAAATAATGTAGAGGGTAGACAATATGCCTCAGAAATGGAGATTTGAGTGGGCGGTAATTGAAAGGAAAGGCAGTGGCTCCACTGAGCCACAGCCCAAAATTTTCTCTTCGAAAGATGACGGCGGACAAGATAGGAGAGATTAAATTTTTAAGGAGCTGAATGAAACCCAGAGTTTGAAAGCCGGCAAGATCGGCAAGAAATTCCTAAGAGGCAACTAGACGAGAAGATCAACAGGATCTTCGAAGATACGGAAATGAGCTAGGAGGAGAAGATGCTATCTGCAGCAGTGCTCACCGAGAAGCTAGTTTACTGTGCAATTTCGTTCAATTCGGCGGTCACGCGTCACGCACCCCCTGTGCCGCGATGAATTTTGGTTTCGGTCACGGGTCACGGCACCCAGTGCCGAATGTAAAATGCGTGACATTCAGGCCAAATCTCCCTTGGAGGTGCAAAAAGGGCAGAATTTTCGAAAATTTCCGTCTTGAATGCCGAATTTTTGGAGGTGTCACGCCAAACTTGGTTGGTTGCCAAAGTGCCGAATCGGTATTTTGGGTCACGGGTCACAACCCGTGCCGAATTGAACGAAATTGCACAGTATTCCATTCTCCAAACCAGCTATTGTTACACACACACCTATGCAATGTATATGAAAAAATTATTCAATTACTATAGTTCTTTGTCCGTGCTCCCCTACCCCTTAAGGTTGCGCGATGATGCACGTAATTGTATTGATGCATCAAACTTCCCAACCAAACACCAACATACGGACCGTACGGTAGGGGGTCACATTTTGCCGACGCACAGATCGCCCCCTGGCCGAACCCCGGAAGATCTGGAGCCGAGATTATAATTTTTGGAGTTCAATGCACATCCTCTGAAGACAACCTGTGACCGACGCTCCGACTCTACCAGCGCCGCCAGTAGCAGCAGACTCTGATTCTGTGCCGGGCCCGCCGCTCTACCCCCTACTAGCGCTTTTAAGTACACAACGGTGTCCCCACTGCTATAGCTGCTTAAAGCGCACCGTGCTCTGAGCGCTGCCTCTGTCTAGGGATCCGCTGTACCCTCAGAGCTTCCGCCTGCTCTCCCTGCAGGTGCACCAGCGATTCCGGCGCCGCCAGACTCAGATGCAGAACCCGAGCTTCGAGTCGAAGCCCCGAATCCGAATCCCGTGAGTCCCCCCTGGGCAGATCCTGCTGTGCCCTCTATACTGACAATACCAATGCCTCCAGCTACGGTACCCAGCCTTCATGAAGCTCATTGACAGGATCCCCACATTCCTCCTCCCTCGACAGATCCTGTCACTGGCCCTTTATCTGCGGGCATATCTGTAATACCTCTACCGCCAGTTACAGCGCACCCTCTCAAAACCCCGGATCCGCCGACACAGATCCCGCCGGTCCGCCTCTACCCGCAGGCATACGATGTACAGCCCGTGTTCCGATTCTCCCCGCCGATGATCCTCTGCTCCCTTTGCCTCTCTCGACATCAACAGACCCCGCCCCCTCCCGCTCCCCCTTTACCCGCATGCATACACCGCCCTCCTCCAAGTCGCCCTCCAGGCGGCGCTGGAGGCGTCCCTCCCCGCGGCCCTGTAGTTCGCTCTGCAGGCGGCGCTGCAGGCTACACTTCTTCCGCTGCTCGCGAGGCTCGAGGGGAAGATCGATGATTGGTGGATATTTGCGCGGAAGGTGTGTAGTGTCGCCATTTTCATTTTCAATGCAGATTCTTTGCACAAACTTGAATGCTGAATTCTGCTCGTAGAACTACAACCGCGCCCTGAGCAACGGCTCTGCTGTCCCGTTGCCGGACGACACCCTCCCGTCCAACACGGCTATAAATCCGGGTGTGAGTTGATCCACCTTTCCCTTCCTTATCCCACCCTCCAATTTTCTCCCTTATCCAATTTTTGCACAAGAACTCATCTTATTCGTCGTTTTATTGCAGACGCCTACACCGCTCACCTCCCTCGCCGCGATCGACGCCCTAACATCCACGGAACTCGTGGAATATTTCAATCGGTACTGGCCCGACCAGGCGTATCCGGGGCCGGGCTTGGGGCAGACGGGGAGGACGAGCGGGGAAGGGAGAGGGAGAGGGAGAGGGCGCAGAGGGTGAGGGATGGAAAGGTGGCTGACGGGTGGGTTGGGGAAGACCCGGAGACTGATGTCCCATACTCAGACCCGGCGTACGCGGCGTTGGGGCTGTGATGAGATGGCGCTGTACTACTTGCTTTGGGATTTTGGGACTTTGAGCAATTTACTTGCATACCTTACTACAGCCTACAGCTACTGCCAATGTACAGTAATAATCCACTCCAATCTGTATCGTACAATTTTTTCCCAAGAGTGAAGAGAAGCGCAGAGCCAGGGCCAGGGCCAGAATCAGGACACCCGTGGTGCCCCCTGGTGGAGTCAGATCGGTCAAGTCCGTCCGCGCACACTTTCCCTCCACCTCCACTTTTTCCTAAACTCCTTCTATTCAAGCGAGTCCCACTCCCACTCTTCTCGTCATTCCTCCTTATTAGGTGACGGGTGACATGCGGTGAACATTCGGTCAAAATAGTACAGTACCGAGGCCCTGTCTAGTTCACCTAGACTCAGGTCTCTGCGTAGCTATTTGTAGACATTGACCCTCAGGTTGAGTCTCAGGTGGAGCTGGACGCCGTCCATCATCAGTGGATGTTGTACGTCCCGCGATCCCTGTATCACGAGCCTCTCCTATTCTGAGTGAACCGGGCATTTGAGCCCGTGGCTCCCACATAAAAACATCGTGTTCATGGCCGGGAAATGCCGATACCTGTTCTAGCTGGTGGTATAAAGTTCGCAGAATCTACTTGGAAATGCATTCCCACAATGTGGTCTTTTGCTCTGATCTCAACTGCTCTTCTGTTTTCCAAGATATCGATATCTCTTGCAAGCGTCGCGCTTGTTCCCCGTCGGGCTGAAGGTCATCGTTACCATCTTGCTCCCACATGACCAACCTAATGAATGCTATTATAGTATTGTGTGAAGGAGAGATCACACTCTCGGAGGAGTATATTGGACAGGACAAGAACGTACTTGTGCAGTATTCCACTTGCCCCGAATATGGGTCCAACGTCAACGCATTGGACACTCGTCAGATTGAGGATGTCTGTGGAAATACATGTATGGAGAAGTTGTAGTGATTATTTCTGTGCTCTCAATATCCTTCAGGTACCACTAGTTGCTTTACTCCCTCGGGTGGAGGACCCAACCCAAATGATTGCCATATTATTGCGGACGCCCTGCGATTTCAGAGTCAAAACATCGGTAAGTACCGCTTTAACTGCAGATGGTTCAGAGATCGAGACCTTTATTATCCTTTAGGAGCATTATTCACTATAGGAACCGTAAGCACGGATTCCTGACTCCTGTCTTCGAGTTCAATGAGAATAATTCGGTTGATAGGGTACCAACAACACCGTGGTCATACAGTTCGCCAGCTGTCTTTCCTTCTTTGTCAACCAGGATACCGCTCCCATTGAATACTGCCGCACCGACTGGGTATGTCTCTTATCTGCACCATTTCCCCCAATAATGATGTATTCAAAATGAAATAGGCGAACCTCATTGACTTCATCGCGCCGAACTGTCAAGCAACTCAAAACGCTCACGGTGGCCTCTGCGTCGCGACCAACCAACAGTGGTTCGCCCAGTCAGTAGATTGAATTATGCATATTTCAGAGTCTGCTATTGACATTTTCTTTGCAGGGTGCAACACTCGTAGGCCCACGGATGTCGCTCCATGGCCTTTGCGCAGAATCGAACTCGGAGTCCATATTCTTCTACTTGATTTCTTTAAAGTCTACTGTGATTCTTGCTACGACCAAGCTTTTCTACTTTCAACGAGTATACTGTATATGACCTAAAATGTACTCAAACCCGGTGAATGGAGCTTTATCGAGATGCAATGTGAAGCTTAAGTGGATGACCCTTGATCTTTCAGTTTCGTTCACTGCTCTGAACAAGTTTCCTAAATAAATAAATAAAAAACAAGTCAGCATTGAGATAACACAAGAGTACGACAATAGAGCATTTGCGGTGGAGCCACCCAGCGCCACCAGGTGGCTCATCCGGCATATGGTGCCGGGTGGCTACATCAGTTGGTGGCTGCTAACAGCCACCAACTGGAGTCATTATAGCATGTATTGAGTGTCTAATGCCATACTGTTTGTCTACGTAAATATGCAGGAGGCCGTTCTCGAGTTCCGGCTTCACTTTACTGCCCTTCTAAAGCTATTACTCAAGAAGAGGATAAAAATATCAATAATATGGATTGTTGTAGCATCAGGAAAGACCTCCTTTACTAATAAGGTCGGATTACCCTGAAAGTTTCGGTAATCTGGCCTAATAAGTTGTGTTAGTTGGGTTAGCTTTCTAGTGACGTTGGAAATAAATTAGTGGTAATTTAGGGGAGATTCACAACCAGTTCTCTGCTATTTCCTTCACTTCAGTCACATAAATTCGCTTTGGTGCTTGGTATAATCCCTTAATTCGGTTGTGGATGTGAAAAGTAATTGAATTATGCAGTATATACATGGTCCTACACAATATGAACACTAATAAACATCTGGCGGATCACATCGTACGAAATGGCTGTGGGAACCGAGTCGTCTTGACCGTGTGCCACGGTTGGGAGGATTAGGTGATCGGGGTGCGGGGACGGCAGGGACAGGAAGGGCGACGTAGGTCGTTGGGTGGCAGTAGACACCCAATGATGTCGATTCAAGACGCAATGTGGTAAGCAATGCCTTCGAACTTGCCGTTGGTGCAATACCCAAATCTGAAAATAAATACCTTGATGGTGACTCATAAATTTTGACGAGACTCACCGCAACCGCGGTGCGTGGCCATGAGCGGGTTCGAATTGAATGAATTTTTGGCATCAAAGCGTGAAGAGTCTGATGACGATCCAAACAGGCTGATTGATTCAAGCGAGGTAGGAAAGCCTAGCCTTGCGCTCCAGGAGGGTATGTGTGCTTTGATTTAGGTTGATTTTCGGTCACAATTTAATCCAAGATCAGTAGACAGGCAGCGAGGGATGGATAGGATTGCGGGACGTGTTAAAGTTGGAAGAGGTGGGTTCGAAGGTGAATTTGGGAAGCAGTGGCGGGCGAGAGCCACAGCGCGGGACTTGCGGGGGGAACAAACCCGAGTTTGAAGTTGAGATACATTGGCAACGATTTGCAGCAGGGCCGCAGCGCTGATGCGACTCGAACCATCGAAGGGAACAGGGTGGAGCATCGTCTTGAGAGATCGATTCGACTTGGCTTCGACGACGGAAGGCAAGAAGGGGAGGGATTTGAGAGGCTAGAATACTGTGTCGGCAGGGCGTAAGTGAGTAATCCGAAAGAGCCGACAATGTGGTTGAGATCAAGAGTCTATTTGGCTGTGCTTTATCGCATCCGCATCGAGAACTACAAAATAATGACCTACACCCAGCGCCGCCCTGGTACCCTGTCGCTCTACCGCCTCTGCCATGCTCCCCTCCTCACAACTCCTGCGACGGCCGGCTTACTTTCGCTTGTATAGCTGCTTGAAGCACAGCGAGTGCTGCCTCCGCCTCGGCATCCGCTGTACCAGCAGCGATGCCGACGCCTCCAGACTCGGACGCAGAGCCTGAGCTTCGAAGCACCGGATTTGAATCCAATGAGTCTGACCGACCCCGCTGTTCCTCCGCTAGCAGGTGTAACAGCGATACCAATGCCTCCAGCTTCAATACCCGGGCGTCTTGAAGCCCAGGATCCCCCGGCTCCGCCGTCGACAGAACATGCGGCTTCCCTTTCCCGGCGATACCTCTACCACCAACTCCTACCCGGATCCGCGGACATCTCCCCCTACAGACCCCGCCGCTCCCGCTCCCCTCGCAGGCATACGATGTGTGGCCCGCGTCGAAATTCTCACCACCGATGATCCTCCGCTCCCTCGACATCAACAGACCCCGCCGCTCCCCCTCCTGCTTCTCCACCAGGTATACCCCCACCCTCCTCCAAGTCGCCCTCTGCGCCGCCGCAGACGAGGAACAGCGCAGAGCCCTCCAGGCCGCGCTAGAGGTGTCCCTCCCCGTGCCGTTCCAAGGCTCTGAAGGTGTGTCACATCGCCCTTTCGCTTTCGATGCGAATTCTCTGCGACCGTCGCTGAATCTTGCACGCAGAACTACAACCGCGCCCTTGGCTATGGCTCTGCCGTCCCCTTCGAGCCTGTGCCCTTCCCGGACGGCTCCCTCCCCGATGCGAATCCGAGTGTGAGTCCACATCTTCTCCTCATCCAATCTCCTCCACCGATCTTTTCTTACCTTCGTCATCCTTCCTTCCTTCCTTCCTTTTCTTCCTTTCTCCTTATGCAATTTTTGGACACACAAATCTCACTCACGCGTACGCATACCTCCCTCCTCACTTGCAGACGCCCACGCCGCTCATGAGCCTCGCCGCCATCGACGCGCTCGAGACCGCCGAGCTCGTGCAATATTGCAAGCGGTACTACCCGGGCGCGTATACACCGTGTCCGGGGCCGGGGTCGGACTGGGGGCGGAAGGGGCGGGACGAGCGAGACGGCGCAGAGGATACGGGATGTGAGGGTGGGGTGGCTGTTGGGTGGGTTGGTGCTGGGGATGGGGGTGGCGACTGTACTGGGGATGGGGTGGAGGTGGGGGCGAGGAGGACAAGGGTGCGAGTGCGAGTGGGAATAGAGGGGAAGATGGGCCAGCCCCAGACCCGGCGTACGCGGCGTTGGGGTTGTGATGAGATGGTATGGTATTGCGTGGCCATGGCCGCCCTTGGGATTTTGGACTTGGACTTTGAGCAATGTACCTATTTATTTGCATACTACATACGCTACTGTACCACTTTGCGCTACACATGTATCTACTCCGCTCCAATCTGAATCGTATAATCTTTCCGTGTTTCCGAAGCGCAGAGCCAGAATAAGTAGCCTTCCGGATTTGGCAGAAAACGAAACGTGCAAGCCAGATGAGAATCGAAACTCGTACATAGTCCAGGTCCGTCCATCTTTAACTTCTCCGTATGGCTCAGGCGGCGGCTCGTGCCCATTCCCTGGCGCAGATGAGGGAAGTGGATAGGCATTGACACGCCCACCCGTTGCCTCCAGGCCCAAAACTCGATCGGCTGCTCGCCTTACGACAGCACAAGCGGCGGGGGCGAGGAGGCATCCGCGCGCGGGCGCAGGTCGTGGTCGTCGTCGGCGTACGGGCGCACCGCGGCTGCACCCGTTCCCCGGACTGCCTCGCTCCGTCTCCTCCTCCCTCTCACCGCGGCGCTGGTCGTCAGGGTGCGGAAATGACGTGCGACCGTACCCCCCTACACCACAGCGACCGGAACCATCGCAATCACCTCGTTCTCCATGCCCTCCCGTGCCCCACCGCCCACCCGTCTGCCCCGTCCCCGCCCGTGTGTCCCCCGCCCAGTACAGTACGCCTCGGAGCGCGCACGCGCCCCGCCCTGCATCGTATGCGTGTCCGCATTCGTCTTCGCGGTCCTGATGGGCGCGCGCAGAGTGCAGGTGCGCAAGGTCGGCGCGTCGCAGAAGAGGCGCCGTTAGCGTGCGCTACGACCGAGGAGGGAGCGAAAAAAACGCCGGATTGTGCACGAGATGGTTATCGTACAGGAGACCAAAAGCGCAGTACTAGTATATCCCCTGAGTCGGAGGGCAGTGTGCGTGTGTGGTTTTCCTGCGCCGGGGAGTAGGTCGAAACTGGATAGTGGAAGGAAAAGTCGAGTCCGCCTTGTGGAGGGCCGAGAGGATGCCGACTCGGGGTGGGTATCTGAAGTGAACGCGGACCTCCGAGAGCACTAGCGGCGGGTCCGCAAGACGTATTTCAGAGCGAGCCACGAAAAATTGTCGGAGCAGGACGTCCTCGTCGTTGCGGATATTGAATTGGAGAAACGCAAAGCTGAGAAAGGAAGTAAGTATGAGGCTCAATTACTCGGCGAGTCGTGCACGGCTTGTCTTCAAGTGGTAGCTTGTATGGCCGGGGCACGACATTGGGATTCTGAGAAGGATACACCGTCAGCGAATCAGTGAGCGAATGAGAAAAGACTTACAATAAAATGCACCTGTCACAATTATTCGTCTCCAGCCTCGCTCTGGCGGCGTCAACCCTAACTCGAACCAGAAATCTCTCGAATCGAAATCCGCCCAAGCAATTCCGTATTGCTCAGAAGGACAAGGACATTCCCTTCCCGCATCAGCTCGCGCACCCACACACCGCGGGCCCACCGCTGCCCCGCAGCCTTGGCAGAGTCGGTATGCACGCCGGCCAAGATCGTGCGGGCGAGGTCGAGCCCGTGGATCAGGTGCAGGCTGCCCTGTCGTGAGGGACACCGATGAGCGAACACTGCGCCTCAGATGGAGATCAGTCGCTCACCTTGCCTGCCAGCGCGTCTGTTCTAGGAATAGTAGGAACCAGTTGCGCACCACGCGCTGGCCGCCCCACAGCTCCGCGAGATTGAGTACGACCGTTGGCGCTACGGACGGCGAGAGCTCGACTTCGGCGTTGGCGCGGCCAGTGCCCGTGAATTCGGAATGGCGGTCATAGAAGAGGGAGCTTGGATGCTGCACAAGAAGCGCACGTATATCCCAGATGCTCGTCGTTCCGAGCTGGATGCTGCTGGATGAGTCCGGCTCAAGTCTTTTCAAACTCCGCAATCAGCTGTGTGACACATTCCGAACCTTGCTTCCACAATCTTTCCAATCCACTTCAGCGATTCGCGAAGGACCCCACCGCGCTCTTGTACAGTACCCTTCCAAATTGATTCTCTTTTTAACCGGCGTTTGAGATCGCTTCCGATTTGATCGGCGACCAGCCAGAATAGCCGTGACACGGACAGATCGTACAACGTGCAAACAACGTGTCGACAACTCTTAGCAACTCTCTCTCACCATGGCGCAGAGCTACGAACTCAACGGTACGTGAACGACAAAACCCAGACCCAGTGTGTACTTTGAACTCACGCAAGTATATGTTCAGTTAAAAGTATCAAGGGGGTGGACGCGAAATACGGAAAAGCACGCCTTTGCGTGGCGATTCATGTTGATGGCAAGTGGGTGCACAACACTCACCCAAAGGAGGCTTCGGTGGCAATGTGGAATGATACTACAACCCTGTGAGTCGAAACAATAGATCTATGCTTGCCGGCTTTCTTAGAGATTCCGCAAGATGGGTGGATAGCTCATCATCCATCATCGGCCTTCGTGTTCATGATCACCATAATTGGCGGCACTATGTGCCGTTGATGAAATGAAAAATGTCTGGCTGAGGCAGAAATTGGGATACATACCCTACTTGAGGACCAGAAAGGCAAGTGGAATTGATTTATTTATTCGCGTGCCGATCTGATATGATGATTTCAGATGTCGATGTCCCACTCAAGTATGTGAAGTCAAAAGCAATGCCGGGGCCTACACTCGTCTTGAGGGTGAGCACCATTGGCAACATGCAAGCGGGTGAACTCGAAATTGCAACGCCCAAAGCGGATGTTGCACCTCTCGAAAGCAGGGCAGCGGGATCCACTGAACTCAAAGTTGTTGGCGCAGTACAGAGCAGTGATTTCATGCCAGCACTGGGAAGCTTGCTGGAATCCATCTTCAAGATAGGAGATGAATTTGCGAAAGTGAGCTGCCTCCCTCCTGTGTTCTTGCATTTATTAATATGCATCAAACAAGATCCACCCAGTAACCCAGGTTGCATGGACGGCATTGCATGCAGTTTACAAGGTATCTGATGGTTCAACATAGTGTATATTAACCGCAAAAATAGGCTGTGCAAAACCAGCAGGAGACAGATGGAAAAATTGTTCAACTAGTCCAAACAATGGCTGAGGTTTATGCCTTTGCGAGGGATGTGGATTCGCTCTCTGCAGCGAAGAAGCATCTTGAAGATACTGTCACCACCATTGTCCAACAGACGGCAAAATGTGCGATATTTGTTAGAGAATACACTGGGCATGGGTTCCTCGGTAGATAGTTAAACAAATCCTATCTTCATATTATTGACACCCTTAATAGGCAGACTTGCAACTGACTTGATGTCTGACCACATGAAGACAATTCAAGATTTTGCTGCCACTTTTGTAGAGCTCCAGCAGTCTCTTGACAGAGGACTACGGAAGTACACTGCATTTGCAACAGCACACATTGAGTCTATGACAATCCACACCAAGTCTATGACAAGGCAGATTCAGGAACAGTCCAGGATTCTGGTGTGTATATATCTCCATTGATATATCTGCACCCTCACACCACAAGTAGCCCAATCTGCAAAACTGCAAACCCTCCGTCCAGCCATCATGGATGCATCCTTGCGCCTGCCATGTCTAGCTGGAACCGTCATGATCTACTGAGTTTCATCACCACTTGGCTCACCGCACCACCAGATTCGGCTGACTCTGGTAACATTCTCTGGCCTACGGTGTTGCCGGCGTCGGAAAGAGTACAATAGCTACCTCTGTCTCCCAGCACTTGAGGGCCTTGAACAGTCTTGGCACATTCCTGTTCTTCACTCGTGGCAACTTGGCAACGAGCAATCCCAGCTCTGTTATTCCCACAATTGCATTTGGGCTGGCTCAATTGAACACCCATCTTGCATCCGCCATCTGTGCGGGTATGGATGGCTATTCAAATATGAACGATGGCTGAACAATTCCAGAAGCTCTTGCTTGAGCCCTCAATGATGCTCAGGGCCATATCCACGGTCCAATTGTTGTCATTCTTGATGCACTGGATGAGTGTGGAGATTCTGCTTCACGGAGGATTCTTGTCTCCATACTCGCCAATGACTTTCCAAAACTCCCCAGCATGTTCCGCTTTTTTGTCACCAGCCGTCCTGATTCGGATATTGCTACCACATTTTTCATGCAACCAAGAATCATTAAGAGACACCTTGACATCACAGAACCATCCAGTGTACAAGATATCCAGCTTTATATTGACCATGAGATGGTTGAAATTCGGCAGCAGCACTCGGCTTGGAAATTGTCTCCTACATGGCCAGACGAAAAAATAACTTCTCTGGTCGACGGTGCTGCAGGTCTCTTCATTCTGGGCTTCAACAGCCATGAAGTTGCTGTTAAACACTTATGATCCAAACAAGTGCCTTGATACCCTCATCCATGGGAAGTCATCCACCCTTGACAGCCTTTATGCTGTTGCCCTCAGAACCACAGGACCTTGGGAAGACAGTGACTTTGGGAAGGTCCCAATGTCTGATGCAACTATTGATGCCCTCTTGCATGGGAGCTTCTCCAGCCCTATCCTTGGACGACTTGGGTGTGTGTTGCAGTGGGCTCCTGGCCAGGAGGCTCGAATACTGCACACATCATTTGGAGACTATCTTACAGATAGTAAGTGTTCTGGCCATGAACCTTGGTTTATTAACCCTATAGTCCAAGGTCACAAGCTTGCATCTGGATGTTTACAGGTTATGAAGGCAGGCCTTCATTCAATATCTGCAGGCTTGAAGACTCGCACATGTGCAATAGCAATGTGCATGACCTGCCAAATCGCATCACGACCTACATATCTCCCCAGCTGTCCTATTCCAGCCGCTTTGGGCAGACCATCTTGAAACTGCTGATCATGACAATGGGTTGCTTGAGGATATCCGGCTTTTTGTCTACAGTAAATTCCTATATTGGCTTGAAGTTCTCAGTGTCCTACAGGAAATCCCAATTGCCATAAATGCACTTTTAGCTGCAGACAAGTTTGTCAAGGTAAGTCTATCGTGCAGTCCCGAATACTTCAATTTGTAATTGTTCGCATGACAGAAACACGACAAAGCCCTGGCAGATTTTCTAATGGATGCAGTTAAGTTTGTGATCGCATTTGCAGCTGCCATTGCATCCAGTGCACCACACATATATCTTTCTGCAGTCCCTCTTGCACCCATCGAATCAAAAGTTGCAAAACAGTTTTCTGGATTGTTTATATCCGGAAAATAGGTGTCCAAACTTCTTCAGGGGATCACTGGCCCCAACTTCAAACAACAATTGAGGGGCACACAAAGCTGTTGTTTCAGTTGCCTTCTCGCCTGATGGGCAATATATTGTGTCTGGTGCTAATGATGGCACGGTATGCACCTGGGATGCACGAACTGGTGTTCTTGTCACTGGGCCATTGGGAGGACACACATCTGTCACTTCTGTTGCCTTCTCCCCTGATGGAGACCGGATTGTATCAGGGGGGTTTGAAGATGCCACAATACTTGTCTGGGATGCACACACTGGTGGGATTGTTGCTGGACCCTTCAAGGGGCACACTGCCGCAGTGACTTGTGTTGCCTTTTCGCCGCTGGATGGAGAGACAATTGCATCCAGTTCCAATGATGGAACTATGTGCTTGTGGAATGCACGGACTGGCAGCCTCATTGATGGGCCATTTGATGGTCACAATGATTCTGTGACTTCACTCTCCTTCTCACCTGACAGTCAGCGAATTGTAACTGGGTCACATGATGCTACACTTCGTGTTTGGAATTTGCATGCAGAGTCCGGTGTGGCAGCTATGTTGGCGGGGTATACCAAGACTGTGTTTGCTCCAGGATTCTCATCCAATTCAGTGAATACACCAACAGAACTTGTTCTCCAAGGGCACGAGGATAGTGTTCTTTCTGTTGCCTTCTCACCAGATGGACACGGATTGTCTCTGGGTCGGCTGACACAACAATACGCGTGTGGGATGCGCATTCAGGTGCCCTTGTTGATCCACTGATCAACGGGCACACCTTGAAAGTTCGTTCTGTCGTCTTTTCGCCTAGTGGGGAGCAGATAGTGTCTGGGTCCGCTGATGAAACAGTGTGCGTGTGGGATGTGCAAACAGGTGCACTTGTTGCTGGCCCATTCCGAGGACACAGTGATGATGTGTTCTCTGTCTCCTTTTCACCTGATGGAGAGCGGGTCGTCTCTGGTCGGGAGATCACATGGTGCGCATTTGGAATGCACAGGTCATCCCCGCAAAGTCCCTCTTGAAACAATCTCTGCCAGTCGGACATGATAGTCCTGTTGATCTTGTTGCTTTCTTCCCTGATGGACAGCAGGTTGTCTCTCGCTCCCATGACGAAGTGCTGTGCATGTGGGATGCACAAACGGGTTGCCCTCGTTGATGGACCATTGAAAGCACGTATTCCTCAGACTTCAGCTGCCAGTATCTGCTTCTCATCCAATGGTCTGCGGGTTGCGACTGCATTCAAGGATGTGATTTCCATTGACGACCCGTACATACAGCCGACTGTGGAAGATCTAATGAAAAGTCACATTGATATGGTGTTCTCCATTGGCTTCAGAGTTTTGTCTGACACTGAACCTATGGTGTCAGCAGGCATTGAACATACTGTTGCCCCTGCCTTCCGACACAATAGTGCTGTTTATTCCATCGCCGATGGTGAACAGAGTGTCTCCAAAGCTGCCGTGGATGTGCCAACAGATGCACTTATCCTCCGAGGGCACAAGCATACTGTGAAGTCTGTCTCCTTCTCACAAGATGGGAAGTGGATTGTCTCTGGGTCAGCTGACACAACAATAGGTGCGTGGGATACGTATTCGGGAACCCTTGTCAATCGCCTAATCGGGCACACCTCAAGTGTTTGTTGTGTCGTCTTTTCACCTGGAGGGGAGCGGATAGTCTCTGGGTCCGAGGACAAAACAGTGTGCGTGTGGAATGTGCAAACGGGCACACTGGTCGCTGGCCCATTCCGAGGGCATGATGATATAGTGCAATCCGTCTCATTTTCACCTGATGGGGAGTGGGTCGTCTCTGGGTCTCGGGACACTACGGTCCGGGTTTGGGATGTGCGGACGGATGCGCTGATTGCTACACTGCTTGGAGGGGCACACCAGAGACATCAACTCCGTCGCCTTCTCGCTGGACGGAAAATGGATTGCTTCTGGTTCCCGTGACAGAAAAGTCTGCTTGTGGGATGCACACGACCTCGCAGCAGTGCCGAGATTATTTGAAGGGCACGGCGGACCAGTTCTCTCTGTTGCCTTCTCTCCAGACAGTCAACGGGTTGCCTCTGGTTCTAGGGATAGGACAATTCGTGTTTCTGAGGTTTGTAACACGCACATTGGTATCCACTGTCACTGGCATACTGAAATAAATGAACAGATCCAGGCCGACAGTATCTCACACCGACCATTCGGAGGTAGCTGGACACTCAAGGAGGGATGGATATTAAACCCTGCATCACATCTCATACTTTGGATCCCGGCTTGGCTCCGTGAAGGGCTTTATTTTCCACAGACTTCCCTCGTCATCTCCTCATCCGCAACAACAAAGTTGGACTTCACTGATTTTGCGCATGGGGCATCATGGCAGGAATGTATCAAGAGTCTTCACTTGGTGCATTCGTAGTTTTGTATGAGGTGAGCTCAATGGGAGCTCAGCATCAATGAGATACTTAAATTCCTGTTACAGTTAGGTTCACAAACAGATATGTGATGACCTCTGGCGGGTTCGGATGTGTATGTTCTAATACGATAGGTGTTTTAATAGCTGTAGTATTCACTCCACTTTGTTTCTCTTTCGCAAAAATAAAAATAAAAACTATTATTATTGATCAAAGTTTGTCAGTAGGTCTTAATCCTGCACCACCATGTTTCCTCCCCTTCTGTGGGTGGCAGCAATAATAATGTCTGCTGCTTCTCGGATATCTGAGGAAGATTCAAACAAGGTTCTGAACAGAGTGAATTATATCAAACCATGTAGGTCGGTGTCATGACGAACCACCCAGGAACGGCCGCAAGCTTATGTCAACCACCCGGCGGTTTTCGATTCCTTGAACCTTGAAAGTTTTGTCCAGGACAGCGTTCAGGTCTGTGGAGGTAAAACAGTGACTGGCTTATTCGGATACAAGAAACTATCAAACTTGGATAAAAGATTGTTGGTTCGAACATGCAGTCCTAGGAAATTTGGACGGCTGGGAGGACCCGGATGCGAGATTGTTAAAGACTACGTAAGGAGTGGACGTAGAAACTGCATACGGAGGCGGGTGCAGGCCATATTGAATTTCTTTCCTGCTGAGGTGGCCTGGAATGGGAGAACGGAAGGAAAGGAAGGAAAAGAACCGGTTCTCGTCCTGCATGCGCTTGCCTTCTCTCGGCCTGTGTTCTTTTCGCTATTCTTGTTCCAAAGCATCATAAAGATCGGTAGTTGTACATACGTTGGCAGCTCTGTTCAAGGTTTGCATCCATACCCTGTTCAAATTAATTACGGGTAAGTCGCAATGAAGCTGTCAGGGTATCCCCCCTAGAACGACTTACCCTGCTAATCCGAATCCAAACTGACCCAGTATTCCGCCCAACTTCTCAGTCCTCCGGGCTTTGAGCCTCACCCGCTTGTCCCACCCAGATTGAACCTCGGGGCTATAATTGACAGAAGATCATACTTGTACTCTTGAGCAGCCAGCCGTCCTGGGGCCTGATGATAATGGGAGCTGCGACGAAGATTTCGGCCCAACAGTGTCACGTTCAACCTACTTACTTCGACTTCGGCAATCTCGGGCTGAATTTCAACCAAGGTTCCAACGAGTTCAAAGTCAACAGTCACCGCTGGAAAGTGAGCACTATGGACTAGGGTGACTTGGAGCAGCACGGACTTAGCTTTAGTCTTGCCCACTACCTGGCGCGCAGATTCAATATGTTCGACTTTGTGTGAAATCTTTTGTCTGTCAACGTTCAAGTCAGACCCTGTCGACTTTGCGGACAGTTGCAACTCCGACTTATGCGAAATTGCGATTGACCAATTTCCCGCAATGTAATGTAAGTCGTTGGTTGCATTCTTGCGGAATTTGACTCATGGCTCGGGCTTTGTATTGTGCTGAATATTTTTTCTTCGTGTATTGTGCACAAAAATGAATGTGCATCGAGGCCGCAATGGACAACTTTAAAGTGGTGCCACTTGCTCACAGAGAACTCGATGTGCACAGATACATAATTGCCCCGAACTGCCGAGTTGCGTCTTGTACTTGAAGCAGTCGGGACCATCCTCTTCATCTCACCAGTAGTGGCAGATTAAGGTCCAGAAACACCGCCGGCTAGTCCGCCAACGGGCGCAAACCGCGCTCACAGTCCACGGGACGAATTCGAATTCGGTGGCTAGATGCGGTGGTTGGGTAAATGATATAATCTCGATTGGATTTGGAATGCGACAAAGGTGTGAAAGAGCATTCGAGATTTATCTAACCCGTCCTCCACCAGAAGTTTGTTTGTAAAGACCGGAGGAGTGCTATTTTGAATCGTGATCCAAGGTGGCTGGCTGGCTATTATAGTCATGCACATCGGTTGCAGAGAATATTTGCCGCAGAGGCAGAGAAAGTATTTGGGGTGCCAGTCGTTGAGGAACGGAGTGTCTCTGTCTGAGTCTGGAATGTCGTGCAATGCGACAGTGGAGATCAAAGGAGGCAAAACCACATCAGAGGGACTGAAGATCTGGGCGCAAAGAAAAGGATTTCGTCATTGATTCTACCAATGATTGAATAATCAAGGATGATGGATCCAGCTCAGTCACTAGTATGAGTGCCTGGTCGGGCTCAAGATTTTGGGAGACCCGCGACCCGGGGCTTGAACGCTTGAGCCCGGGTCGGGGTACATCCTTGAATATTGGACTCGCATATTGGTACAGTTCAATGCACTGAAAAAGTATTTTGAAATGGCCACAGATATATTTCAAGAGCCAAGAGTCTTACATCTAATTTTGAACCACAGCAGACGAGGATTGAGCAGAATCTGGCCAACAATGGTTTGATGGACTTGGAAATGTAACCTGAAATATCGAGAACTCGGTTTCTGGGTTGGAAATATTTCCCGTGTCTGCTAGTGAGTAATTCGTCAAGTAACGCTATAAAATGTCGAAATTACTTTATCGCAGGCAGAGGCAGAAATCCCGCAGTTAAGCCCGGGCCTAACCCCCGACCCAAGCAGTTGGCAGCCTGAGGTTGGGCTCAGAACACAAGCGTGGGCTTTCGAGCCCGACCCGACCCGCACACCGACCGGCGACATGAGAATACTGTGTTGGCAGGGCGTAAGTGTGGGAAATCAGGTCACGCAGTAGTTTGAGCCAACCAGGATATATTCGATGCCGAAAGAGAGGGCGCCGGGGGATACAGGAAAGCTAAGTTATGTGTCGATATATGCGGAATATAAGTAGGTGGTGGAGAGACAGAAAGGGGGGGTAGGCAGGCAGTATCAAGGGGATGGATATGGAATTCGGGGAAAGCGGCGCGCAACCGATCACTTCTCAACAGTAAGTAATCAGGAGCCCAACAGGAGCCGACAATGTGGTTGCAAACTCTATTTGGCTGTGCTTTATCGTAACGAGACTGACCCCGACGAGAACCACAAAATAGAGTCCGTAGTAGAAGAGTCCAGACGACTAAGGACCGGTGGCGCCTGTCAAATGACGCTTTGCTTCTATTACATCCACCCATTATGTACATTGCGCCATCAGGGCGCTAAGCCTCTCAATCCAAACAGCGGACCGCATCAGGGCGCATCAATCCGGACAGCGGCTCCCGGTCATGGTCACAGAGTCACTATCACGTGTATGCAGCCGATTTGACGCCGATCACAGAAATCACGGCAATCACATCCGGCATGCACTGCATCCTTGTTCGGCACAACACTACTTGGACAACTCTCACCGGCGTCACTTCAACTTCCCTAGATTCCCTATGAGCTCCGTGCAGTCACAATCAATCATATCTTGACTTCACCTATGCTCTCGTCTCGTTGACAATACTGTATACAGTATCGCGCGCTTCCCACGGCCGGATGATATCGAACTTGGTCTTTCTCTTCGACACCAACTTCACCCTTCGCCTAGCGCCATCACCCAGACCACGCAAGGTGAGTGGGTCATTTCTAATTTGTTCAAGTCCTTTAAACTTTCAATTCATTACTTATCTTATTCATGTATTGTCTGCGACCAGTATCGACTCGTTGTTTTTAGTTTACCGAATACAAGGTAAGTATGCCATTTCTGCCTTGTTTTACTTCTTTGAGCTGCTTCTCTTATTTTTTCCAAGTACTTTCAATACCACACTGTGACGGCTTCAAGTTTAGTTGTGTCTGCTCTTTAGTCTCAAGGTAAGGTGGCCTACTTCATTTCACTGCATTCTAATGCTCATCAACGTCAAAATATCTGTTCAGATTATTGTCTCTGTGAACTCTTGAAGGTCTCCCCGCAAGCTTCTATTAATTTGAGGTGAACCTCTTGTTCATCCGGACACGTTGCATCTAGTTGTCCATTCAATGATTCGATGAGTCTAACACTTTCCTTCATTTGATCTTTTATTTTTTCTTCGCACACATTGTCTATGTACTTCTTGGTATATGTTCATTTCCGTCTTGCCTCGCTATTTTGCTGACCTCTCATTCCCTTCAGGACTTGGAATGGGATTCATTACCTCATTGAAAATATCCCCGCAAGCAACTCTTCATTGACTGCGAAAGCAAAAGTCAGTGTTCATGAGGTACACTCAATTTTCGGGTTTCTTACCTCCATCTTCGTGTTAGCTTTCTGCATAACTCTTTAAAACTTACATATAAGATCCCGCGTTTCATTTGACTCGGTTACCGTTCGGGTTGGACCAAGCATTCGTTCTTGAGGTCAGAATTGGCATGCTTTTATTCACGCCGACTGACTTTGACTTTGACTTCAGCTTTGAACTGAGGTACGTACTGTTTTCCCCTTGCTATAATCCGAAAACCCAGTGATACTGAAGCCGATGCGCACCTAGTAATCTCTGAAGGAATAATCTGGTGGGTGTAATTGTCTACATCCTCGCATTTCGAACTGATGTTATAATATTGAAGCTGATATGCAACGACCCAATCATTTACCGAGTATTCAGCCTCATACTGACTTAGAACTTTGAAGGTTGACTTGCTGTTGAATAGCTTGAAAAGGTCAATCTTCGGCATGCGTTTAGATAGATGCGCGACCTAGTAGCATCACCTGAACCGATAGAATGGTGCTTTCATTTGAACTCAGATGCGCTCATGAGGCTCCCCCCGCCTTGGTTCAGCTTTATTTACCAAAGTAAAATTATCACAAGGTGAGGTATAATATCTTTCTTCCATTCAATGCCTTGCTCGACACTCATTCAAACCGCTTGTATTACAGAAAACCAAAGTGTCGACTCCATATTATCCAACTGGTTGTGCAAAACTCAAATGCCGTTAGCGACGCAGGTAAGTAAGTTAGTTGGAATATCATCTTTCATTCGCTGACACTCCTACTCAGAAAACACGTGTCAGTTGCCCTCGCTGTGTTTTACAGACACTTCTTACTTTGCGATACATATGTACGTTCAACAGTAAGATATACTTTTGTCATTTATTCATTCATTGAGTGGTTACTACTAGAACAAAGTAATTCCACTGTGTTTGGGGAATGGTGATTCAAGATGAGCATGAAGAATCAAGATCACGAAGAGTTATGTATGTCTTCATCTAATGTATCGTGTATCCAACCATTGACTTGCTTCCCCGTTGGTCTTCCGGGTCTGTGATAGTTCAACTTGATGACACCGACCTCATTCAACACTGGAAGAAGTTGAGTCCACAATCGCCCTTACTTGCCTGATTTTTGTTTCGATTTCTCGAGTTTGAATCAAGTTCAACCTTGCCTCGCTCGTACTAGTACATTGTAGCTGTGGTAGGTTCCACCTTTTTTCTTCTTTCAGGCTGAAGCTTCAGTGATACATTGGTCCAGATTTGAACTCTGCGTATCCCCACTGCTCATTCACAGAACCAGTCCTTTGATTTTATCGCTAGTGTACACATAAACTTACTGGCCAGATTCCAGTAAGAAGCAAGTAAGTTACTCGATTTGTTTCTCGGTTTATACTGTTTACTTACTTGCAACTCCTTTAAGTCATGCCGCGCAACCGCAGCAACTCGCAAAACCCATATGCATCCAAGTTGGAATCGCGTATGGGGCTCAACAAGCCAAGGTAAGCCCCTCACTCAATTCTTGCAAAGTTGACTTCAAATTGCCGCTGCATGGAACAAGATTTGAAGTCGCGTTCACAGTGAGCGCCTCATTCTCGTCCTGCCGAATTCAATTCTCATTGCCTTGGAATTTGAATGCAGCCTGTCTCGACTTGCACTACCGATTCGCAAAATCCCGCACGTTCAATCTCATTATTTTCTTCTTTCTTTTCTTTTTTGTTTCATCTGCTGACTCGTGCGCGCAGGTTTCGATCTGAATGCAATCAAATTCAGGACGACTACCGTACATCGAAATCGATTACAGCACGCGCCAGGTGCGCACTCGGTGTTGGCGTGAGGCGGGACCACTTGGGTTCATGCACCGGCGAACTGGACTACACCGATGCGCGGCGCTCCGACTCGTGCATCACGTCAGACTCGGGAGGCGCGTTCGGTGCCATCGCGGCAGCGCGCGAGTCAATGGGCGTGGGCAGCTGGCAGAGACGGTATCCCTCGCTCGTTCGAGTGGCTCGGGTTCTGACGTCCATCTTGTGGTGCATCTGCGCGCGAGTCCCGAAACCAACGTGTACGGACCGTGCGCTGGCACACACTCGACGTCTGCGCAATCGCGCATTGGGCTCACCGCACGTTGCGCTTCCCGACTCTTGCATCGTGCAAGGTTGTGCACTGCGCGTCGTGCACGTTCTGCACCCATTTGATCCCCCACGGCACAAGTCGAGTTCTGCGCACTGTGCATCGTCTGCGCGGCACGTGCTACGGCGCACTGCGCCCACACGCACTCGTCTCGGCGGCGGGCACGGTGTACGCATATCGAGTCCTGATCTCGGACCCGCGTTACTTGGGCGCAGACAGATGGAAGAAACACTGCATTTTTGGGGCTTCTCAAACCAAGGCTACACCGAGGTTTCTCAGCAGACCTGGACACACCTTGGCCTCGGCAGAAAGATGCCTGGTATCAAAAGCTTTTACGGCGCAACTCTCAAGACTTAACCATGCAGTGATGGGGACGGCCATCAGTTTTCGCGGTCTTCAAACCAACCTCTGTGAAAAATAGAAATAGACTGACATGAGAATAGCTGATTTTAGATCAAGTTGCGTGCACCATATTAATACCACCCAAATGTTAATGGGGATTAAATGGTTAACAGTGCCTAGTACAGGGACTAGCTAGAAAATAAGAGATTGAGGGAGACTGAGCTGCCTGCGACAGAAGTCCTGTAACCGTCGCGTAACACAGGGCCACGACTCTGCCGTGCCTAGCAACCCCTGTTAGCCGACTCTATGTATATCCGACACTTCAAATACACCCCTCCTGCTGGCTAGACGGCCTTTTATGGCCTAAGCGGTGAAAGAAACCAGTTTGTTGCGGGGTGGATCGAGGAGACTCCGGGCATCTCGAGACAGTGGTGCGAGGCAGCCTCGCACGCACCTCAGCAAGGCTAGGCACAGCCTTGCCCGGCAGACCCTGCTGAGGTGTCTAGACCAACCTCGGCCAAGACTCGCCAAACCTGGACCCACGTGCGTCCAGGAGCCGCCAAAATGCAGTGAAAAAGGAAGAGAAGGTGCGTACCTCACGCGCTGATTCCCGACTCCCTAGCTGGATCCTCTCCTTTGCAGACTTGGATGGCGTTGTAGACTGAGAGGCGAGATGCGGTGTTGTCGAACACGGGCGGGGAGCGCTGCCGGAGTTGATTTAGAATCTGTAAAAAAATGGAAGAGGTCAGTATTGTAGGCTAGTTAGGGACGTCTGCGCTGGCGTAGAGGCACGGCAGCACAGTGCTCGCTCGCCTGCAATGCTACAAGCGCTCAGTGCTGCTCGCCCGCATCGTAGTCGGCCCAGCCACTCCGGGCGAGCGAGGGAAATCCCCAGGAACTTGATGGCCGAACAAATGATCGAAAGTCACATAGGATGACGCCACCGGCGAAGCGTGGCCGAGAGCGCATCAGATGGGGCGGCCATTGTTCCGCTTAGCGCGCTTGAGGCGGAGGCGGGCGACGGCTTTGCGGCGGCTTCGAATGGCTTTTGAGGTAAAAGTTGGGTAAAAGATTGGTAAAAGAAGCAAAACGGCATAGGTGGCGGTGTTGTGGCGGTACAACCCACGTAAATTGTCCGGACTATTCTACTGTAGTAATCCGACCAAGTGTTCAGGTGACGGGTGACGCCCACCCGTGAAGGAGTCGTAGTTCGATTGGTCTAATTACGGTATGTGATAGCCGAGCTCCCTCCTGCCGAGAGTCAAGCCGAGAGCTGGGCCGACGTCGCTATATTCTGTGGCCTACAACCTGAGCACTAATCTAAGGATTTAAAATGGCAAAACATGTTAAGACTTTATACAACACTCAGGAGGTCATTTTTGGATCGAAAAATGACAGTATATGTCCCACAACTCAAGGAAACAAAGTCTTAGAGAAGTCAAGTGGATTCATCCAGAGTTGGGGTAAAGAATCTGTGGAAGCTGAATGTGGTATGCGGATAACTCAAATCCATATAATAAGAAGGTTCTTCCTGTGGGATCCGCCTCAGAGCACTACTCTTGCTCATGCCGTGGTCCCAACAATAGCTTTTAAACTCCGGTGCAACGGAAGGTAAAAGGAGTGCGATGCATGCATAAATCACCCTCGGTATCGTATTACAGGAGGAGAAACCTCCGGAAACCCAAAAAACATGTGACTTATTCCTCACCTATTTTACATCCCAGGTACTTAGAAATAGCGGCAGAATGGTATACTATTCCAGCCCGAAGAATGCTTCAAAAAAATACTCTTTTGTATGGAAAGTATCAAGAGTTCAATAAGAACCTTGCTAAGTTTAAACCCCGGCCAAAAAGTGTATATTCTCTTCCAGCAGTGGTTGAGCAAGCCGGAGGAGCCGCACGGCAGAGGCACGTGATATTCCTTTCGGGGAAATCTAATTAGACCAATCGAACGGTTCCTCCCCGTGAACTGAACACTTTAGGTATCGGTGACGGTGACATCCCAATTTTTTGGCCCAAAAACGCGAAAAAACACGGAAATTTTCGGTCCGGGAAATACCGAAGTGCCTTACTTAGTACACCTCTGGAACGCGAAAATGCGCCTGCGGCCGGAAAAAAAAACCGCTTTTTTGGATATCCCCCTCCGAAAATAAGGTAAATCAAGGCTCTGAGCGCAAATTTCATAAGGTAAATCAGTGGATTTTTGAGTAAAAAAGCGGAGGAAGCTCCAAGGGAGTGTCCGCGGGCCTACAACGTTGGTACAACGTGTCGACGACTCTCAGTAGGGCTGCCGCCCGTTACCGTAACGGCAACGGCTGTCGATTTGGCGTCCGTTTTCCTAGTTTCCACAGCTCCAACGGGACGGGACGGGTGACGGGACGGCCGCTACGGCCGTAACGACGGGTGGTTGATTTATTTTATTATTTCACCTCAATTTCATCGATACACCGGCGAATTTCGACTCCGATTCCCGTTATCTTATGGTTTAGCACCCATTTCAGCATCCCTTTGTCGTTTGCCGGGAAACAACGACCTCAAACTTGCAGTTGAACTTCGGCAATCAACCTCGTAGTTTGCCGGGCAACGCAACCAAAGAAATCTACTGCCTGTTTCTAACCAACAGCACTCCAATGCGAACAAAAGAGGCATCCAATGGGTGAGCCCGGTAGATATAGACATCTGTGCTCAGAAAAAATGCTAAAATGGGTGGTTTCAAAGCACCTTTGAAAGACCCGTTTCAACGGCCGTCACGGCCGTGGTTCAACGGGCCGTTGGAAGGTAAGAAAATTCGCCAACGGGACGGGCACGGCACCCGTTCGACGGCTGCCGTTGAACCGTTGCGACGGTCACGGGCGGCAGCCCTAACTCTCAGCAACTCTCTCTCACCATGGCACAGAGCTACGAACTCAACGGTACGTGAACGACGAAGCCCAGACCCAATGTGTACTTTGAACTCATGCAAGTGTATGTTTAGTTAAAAGTATCAAGGCGGTGGACGCGAAATACGGAAAAGCACGCCTTTGCGTGGCAATTCATGTTGATGGCAAGTTGGTGCACAACACTCACCCAAAGGAGGCTTTGGTGGCGATGTGGAATGATACTACAACCCTGTGAGTTGAAACAATGGATTTATGCTTGCCGGCTTTCTTAGAGAT